>NW_020717269.1:37178-111087 GCF_900518725.1 Notechis scutatus
CCCCCCCCCGCAGGGCCCCCTCCCCCTGGACCAGGCGGACGAGGATGTTGAGGAAACCGAGTGTGAAAGTCCTGGACCAAACGAGGAGCATGAACCTCAGTGGCATCAACCCAGGTGAAGTCCTCTGGTTCATAACCTTTCCATTCCACCAAATGCTGAAATCGGCCCCGCAACTGGTGTGAATCTCGGATGCTCTCCACTTCGTATTCCTCCTCTCCTAGAGGGGCTACTGGGGCTGGCTGTGATGGAGCCGGTCTATGCAGACTGTTGGATGAGGCAGGGACTAACAGGGAACAATGAAAAACAGGATGGATACGCATCGTCCGTGGCAGGGAGAGGCGATAAGCCAAAGGATTGATCACCACCTCGACTGGAAAAGGTCCCAAGTAACAGTGATTGAGCTTTTTCGATGGTCGCGTCGTTGGTAAATATCGAGTCGAGAGCCAAACCTGATCGCCGACCACTAAAGGCGGAACATCGCAACGATGTTGGTCTGCAAACTGTTTATGGACTTCCTTGGCTCTCTCTAGTTGATTGCGGACCATGTGATGCACGGCTTTTAACTCCTGCAGAAATGTATCCACTGCCGGAACTGGGGAATCAGACGGGGCTAAAGGGAAAAGTCATGGATGAAACCCATAGTTAGCAAAGAAAGGGGACACACGGGTGGATGCAGGTTGAGCATTGTTATAAGCGAACCCGCCACTGGCAGCACCTCCACCCAATTGTCTTGTTGAGTATTGCTGAAACAACGGAGGTAATGCTCCAAAATAGCATTCACTCTCTCTGTCCCCCCATCAGTTTCGGGGTGATGAGCAGACGACAGACACGCCTGAACCTGCAGTTTCGCGAGTAGGGTCAGCCAGAAGCGTGCCGTAAATTGTACCCCCCGATCTGATACCATGCGGTCTGGTAACCCATGCAACTGGAAAACATGGGAGATAAACAATTGAGCCGTTATCTTGGCTGATGGAATAGCCGCACACAGAATAAAGTGGGCCATTTTAGTCAACATATCCACCACCACCAAAATGGTTGTGGCACCATTTGATGGTGGTAACTCAACGATGAAATCCAATGAAACTGCCCCCCACGGTCGTTCTGGCGTGGGCAAGGGCTGCAATAGACCAGGGGGTGCACCAGGAGCATACTTGGCTTGGCGACAGATCCCACAGGACGCCACATATCCCGACACATCATGTTTAAGTCTCGGCCACCAAAATGTCCTAGAGATGAGGTGCAGTGTTTTGAACACCCCAAAGTGTCCTGCCGCCGGACTATCATGACATTGAGGTAGGATAAGGCCACGAAGAGGACCTCCAGGCACATAATGTGATCATGGAACCGCAACAGGTCCCCAATATACGCCCAAGGAGTCTTTTGTCTCCCATTCGCATCCAATTCTTTTTTTAAAAAATTTTTTTATTGGTTTTTAAAACAAACATAAACAAACAAAACATAAAAACCTCAAGTCATCTTCCATATATGTACATACAGTGTGCCGGTTGGTTTACAAATTGTTTTGTGCTTCCATTTCGTAGTCTTCAATTATAATTACATTGTATATAATCTCGTATTTTCAATCAAATATTAAATACATTAATATCATTATTAATCAATCATTTGACTATACTTTTATTCATTCATGTTTTACTCGACATCGAGCTGTCACAAATGGGTCCTGCTGCTGCGCCTCCTGAATCCTCACTCGAAGGTCCACAGGTTCCTCGGTGGCCGCAAACCGCTCCAACGGAATCACCGTCCGGGGCAAGGTTTTATCCTCCCTTCGGGTATACTCAGGCTTCCAAGATAGGGCGTCGGTGCATTGATTCCCTCCACTCGGAACATCGGTCACCTGGAAATCAAATCGAGCAAAGAATAAGGACCATCTCACTTGACACTGGTTCAATGTCCGAGCCAAATTGTGTTCCAAATTGCGATGATCCGTCCGAACCTTGATTTGGTGACGAGCCCCCTCCAGGTGGTGCCGCCATGTCTCAAAAGTGACCTTAACCGCCAATAGCTCCTTGTCCCAAATCGTATAGTTGTGCTCTGGATCCGACAACTTCCAGGAATAATAAGCGCACGGGAACGAGGTGTGTTAGGGATAACATTGGTTACCTAACTTAGTTTGAGTAAAAATAATATATATAAACTATGTTAGTGAGTTTAAGTGTATGTATCACTTTAAACTGTAAACCAAGTTTTTGGGTGCGGTTGTAAAATCACCATAAGAGGGAGCAAGAGAGCTCACTGTTTCCCTGGCTTTTACTGGAATGCTGACAATAATAGATTGATGGTGTTAACTGCGTGTTTGCTGAGAGAAGAAAAGGGGTTTGATTTTTCTTCATATCTCTGACTGCAAAAGAGATATATCACTGGACTGATTGATTGTAAGTTTAATGAACTCTTTTTCAACACTGGACTTTGCAAACTGAATAACCCTGGACTGACTGAACTTAGTGTATGACATATGGACTTTTGACTATGCTATCACTCTTGCTGGAATAAAAACTATTTAACTTGCACAGTGCATCTGTCTTACTGAGTGTAAGCTACTACAATGTTTTATCTCACATATCTGCCTGTCTGCTAGACTGCCGTTGCACGTTTTGCTAGGGTGTATATCCCTAACACTGGTTATGGGCCCAGGTGCACAGTCAGACTAACCAGGATATAACAGGCTTATATTAAAGTGAGAGTTTGTGTAGTTACACAATACTGTAAACAGACAGCTGTGTTTTATTAATTATAGTTTAATATCCAGATAAAGATGGCACAAGTCAATTTACAAAGTTTGTCTCTAATATCCAAACTGGATGGAACAAACTATGTTTCATGGTCTATGAAATGCAGCCTACTTCTACGCAGAGAAGGTTTGTGGAGTATAATACAAAACCCACCAGAAGTAGATGCACGGGATCCGGAGGATGAGGAAGATGCCCAGAAAATACAAGAATATAAAGTGAAGAATGAGCAAGCTCTCTGTATAATAGGACTGACACTCTCTGACCAGCAACTTGTCCATATACGTGGAGAAGAAACAGCTGCGAAATGTTGGGAGAATTTAAAGAAGATTTATGTTCGAGACAGTGTAGGAGCACATATAAATCTTACACGGAAACTGTTCAGAACACATCTTCAAAAGAATGGAGACATGCTGAGTCATATAAACTCAATGAAGAGAATTTTTCAAGAACTGCATGAAAAAGAACTTATCTTCACAGAACTGCATCAAGTTTATATAATTTTGTCTTCGTTAGATGACAGCTACGATGACTACGTAACTTCACTTGAAGTTCTGCCAAAAGATAACCTTACATTAACTGACATTACTGGCAGATTAATTGAAGAAGCCAGGAGAAGGCTTGAAAGGGATCAACTCAGAAGGGAACAACCACAATGTGAAGAAGAAAAAATATCTTCATCAGCGTATACAATTAGAAAATGTTTTAATTGTGGAGGAAAAGGACATTTGGCTAGATGCTGCAAGAAAGGAAAAAGCCAAAAAGCCAGCCAGAATGCTAAAATGCATCAAAGGAATAAGAAATGCATAGAGTTAGCCATGTATAGCAACGAAACTGTGAATAGTAATTTATGGGTGGTAGATAGTGGAGCATCACACTGCATAACAAAAGATAAGAAAAGATTTGTTAAGATGTCCACAAGTTCACAGCTGATATCGTTAGCTAATGGATGGAAACTTAAGGCTAAAGGTGAAGGTATAGCATATTGTTCTTGCATAAAAGAAAATGTAAAAATGTTATATGTACCACAGCTTAAGTTTAATTTGCTTTTGGTTAGAGTTTTGGTTAAATTAGGTTATGTAATTACCTTTAGGGGAGACAATTGCATAATTGAAAAAGAAGGTAAAAAAGTAACTGCAACTTTAAGAGGTGAATTGTGTTAAGCCTGGATTCCCCAACGGGTGTTAAGGAAAACAAACTAAACAGAATGTGCAGCGAAGTCAGATAGGAAGACAGTTAAATGTGTGAGATAAGTTTTCTAGTTAACACGCAGTAAAAATACAGATACGCTTGTGCTATCAAGAATATAGTTTATTCCATTTAAGAATTATAGCATAGTCAAATGTAACGGTCCATTAGTCATATATCAATTTCAGTCAAGTCTTGTCAGGGATACTCTATTTGCAAAGTCCGTGTTGAATAGCCAATGTCAGTACACTTACAATAAATCAGTCCAATCTTATCTTCTCTCCGTTGAGAAAAATCAACACTCCTACAAGAACGCAGTCATGAATCCATCCAGTAATTAGGGATCAGTAAGCCAGAGAGAGAGAGAGCTGCAATTGCCTCGCTTCTTATATAGTGCTTTTACAACCACTCCCTTAATTACATTCTTGCAGTTAAAGTTACACACACTTTAACTAACAAACCATGATACCATATTTATTATTTTTACCCAAACCAGTTAGGGTAAACAATGTTATCCCTAACATTCTCCCCTTTTGGGTAATAATAATAATATTACAATAATATAACCATTTACACCTTTAAATCATAATTGTCACAACTCTCTTTAAATTTTACAACACCTTGAGCTTTTGTAAACTGGTCTGCAATATTTTCTTCCGTCATGCAGTACTCAAGTTTAATTAGACCATTTTTCACAGATTCTCTAACATTTAAGTATCTTAAATCAGTATGCTTTGATCTAGTCTTTACAGCAATATTAGTAGCTAATTGTATAGCTGCCTGGTTGTCCTCGTACACAATAATAGAATCTTTGTTGACTTACAGCATTCTGGCTTGCATTCTGGCGCTTTGGTTTCTTACAAAATCTTGCTAAATGTCCTCTCCCCCCACAATTAAAACACCTTTTAATTGCGAATGCAGTAGGAGATTCATTATTTTCCTTTTGAGGTTGCTCTCTCCTTAACTGATCTCTTTCAAGCCTTCTTCTGGCCTCTTCAATCAATCTGCCAGTGATATCAGTTAAAGTTAGACTTTCTTTAGGCAATATTTCAAGGGAAGTTACGTAGTCATCAAAACTTTCGTCTAATGAAGATAGAATTATGTAGACCTGGCGTAGCTCAGAGAAAATTAACTCCTTCTCATGAAGTTCTTGGAAAATGCTTTTCATAGTATTTAAATGACTCAGCATATCACCATTCTTTTGGAGATACGTGCGGAAAAGCTTCCGTGTTAGATTTATGTGAGCACCAACGTTATCTCGAACATAAATCCTCAGTTTTTGCCAACACCCAACTGCAGTTTGCTCTCCGCGTATATAAACCAGTTGCTGATCAGTTAATGTTAGTCCTATGATGCAAAGTGCTTGTTCATTTTTCTGTTTAAATTCTTCTATCTTTTGACTATCTTCCTCATCTTCAGAATCCCATTCTTCTACGTTAGGTGGATTTTCAATTATGTTCCACAGACCTTCTCTTCGTAGAAGCAGACTACATTTCATAGACCATGAAACATAGTTTGTTCCATCCAGCTTGGATATAAGGGACAAACTTTGTAGACTGACTTGTGCCATGTTTCACTATATGGATATAAAACTATAATTGATAAAACACAGCTGTCTGTTTACTGTAACGTGTAACAACACAAAATCTCACTTTTTACATAAACCTGTTTTTATCCTAGTTAAACTGACTTTACATTCTCTCTGGGCCCATAACCAGTGTTAAGCCTGGATTCCCCAACGGGTGTTAAGGAAAACAAACTAAACAGAATGTGCAGCGAAGTCAGATAGGAAGACAGTTAAATGTGTGAGATAAGTTTTCTAGTTAACACGGAGTAAAAATACAGATACGCTTGTGCTATCAAGAATATTAAGAATATTATGTGTTAAATGATAATTTAGAGGTGGCTAACACAGTTTATAATCATGTTAAACCTCATGATGTTACATTTGTTACATAGACGTTTAGGGCATATAAATTTTAAAATGCTTAAACAAACAGTAGAACTATCTAAGGGTATAAAACTGAAACCTTGCAGTAAGTATTTGCACTGCAATTCTTGTAGTCAAGAGAAAAGCAAGGTGATACCAGCAAATAGAGTTAATGGATTTAAAACAAAGGAGCCTCTAGAGGTAGTATTTGCTGATATTATAGGTCCTAAGAAACCAAGTGTAGGAGGTGCTCGTTATATACTAAGTATAATGGACCATTATTCCAGATATGGTTTCTGTTATCTAATGAAAAGCAAAACGGAAACATATCAAAATTTCTTTAATTGGCTTAAATTCGCAGAAAGAAAAACTAAAAGGAAATTAGTAACTCTTATCACTGATAATGGTACGGAATTTATAAACAATAAATTCCAAAATAAACTGAAGATGGCAGGTGTTGAACATAAAAAGTCTGCACCATATAGGCCACAACATAATGCCTTTATTGAGAGACGAGGCCAAACATTACAAGCAATGGCTCGTACTATGATGTCAGATTCAGGATTACCTGAAACTTTGTGGGGAGAAGCAATAATGTGTGGTAATCATATATTGAATAATGTTGTTAATTCAACAACTGGTGAATTACCATTCACACGGTGGCATGGCAGAAAACCTGACCTAAGCTACGTGCACACATTTGGAGCACCAGCATGGGTGCATATCCCTACACAACTGAGAAAGAAAGGGCAACATAGGGCTAAAAGGTTATTTTTTGTAGGTTATGAATCTAATCACAAATCATACAGATTCTGGGAAAAAGGTACATCTAGAGTTTACTGTAGCGCTAGTGCACAATTCCTAGAACATGTAGGATGGGAAAAACTGGAGCAAGATTCAAGTAAGGAAGTAATTATAGAACCCTACAAAAGACAAAAAGAAAAAATCAGTAATAAGAAGAGTACAATTAAAGAGGAAGTTCAAGAAGAGCATATAGGACCAGAACAGGAAGAAATACCAGAACAGGAAGAAATAGATAATCAGGAACAGGTAGAACATG
The DNA here is from genome assembly GCF_900518725.1 of Notechis scutatus. The sequence continues at coordinate 44,104 of NW_020717269.1, forward strand.
AAAGTCCACCTGTAAGCCCTGTAATACCTAGACGTTCTGCACGTGTAATCAGACCACCTGATAGGTATCAAGCAAGTGTAGTTTGCCAAGTTAGTAAAGTTCCAACTAGTGTTGAAGAACTTAGGATGTATCCTGCAAAGGAACAGGAGAATTGGCAAAAGGCAATGGAAAAGGAATTAAATTCATTAAAGGAAATGAAAGTTTATGAAAATGCCAAATTACCTCCAGGTGAAAAGTCCATTGGTTGCAAATGGATATTTAAATTAAAAACTGGTAAAAATGGGACTGTTACCCATAAGGCTAGGTTGGTAGCTCAAGGATTTAATCAAACTGCATGTGATTATGATGAGGTATTTGCACCAAATTTAAAAGCAATAACCTTGAGAGCAGCTTTAATGTGGGCAGCTAAGAAAAATTATATTATAAATCATTTAGATGTAGAAACTGCCTATCTGCATGCACCATTGCAGCACACTATATATTTAAGAAAACCAGTAGGTATAAAAGATGATAAAAATAATAATGACTGTTGGAAACTGAAAAAGAGTCTCTATGGATTGAAACAATCTGGTTATGAATGGAACCAATATATTGTAAAAGAGTTAAACAATATAGGATTTAAAGCAGGTTTAGCTGATCCATGTTTATTCAAAAGAGAGACAAATGGAATAGTATCATTATTATTGTTGTTTACAGATGATATTGCTTTAATAACGAAGACTAATAATGAAGCTACTGAGATAATATCATTATTAAGTAAGAGGATAAAATTAAAGCATTTAGGAGAAATAAGACAGTATTTAGGATTGACAATAAACAAAAGCAAGAGTGGCTTTAAGATATCACAAGAAGATAAAATATACCAATTGCTAAAAATGTATAAAATGGAACTTTGTAAACCAGCAAAAACTCCAATGAGTCAGGAATTTTGTCGTACTGATGCTCAAAGTTCAAAATTCGATAAGACTATTTATCAGTCGGGAGACTTCCGGTTTGTCGGCTTCGCGAGCGGCAGGGATTTGCGAAGCTGCGCGATCCCTGCCGCGCTAGCCGCTTCTGGGGCTCCGACCCAGACGGGTACGGAGCTAGGCTGCCCTGCAGGGCAGCTGAAGGTAGGGGGGATCCGGAGAGGGGTTTGGGGGTGTTGCAGACCCCCTCCCCGGCCGGTAGAACCCCCTTTTCCCAGGACGGTGCAGCGGCGGTCCGTAATGGCCGCCACAAAGAAGCTGGCAGCCGGGTAAGAATGTGCAGGAGGAAGTGGAGAAAGTGCTTGAGAGGAGAAAGTTTTTCTTGGCTCCTAGGACTCTAAGACATATTTAATAAAATTCCTGAAAAGTATGACTTTCTGAATGGTACCTGCCAGAAGAGGAAAAAAGCGGCTGTTTGATGGTGCTGAAAGGATAGCTTTCCCTCTTTTCCTACGGAATAAATAACTGGATATTAAGAAACCTATTTTTTTTAGGTGAAAATTGGTTTTAAGCGATGAGTGGGAAGAGAGAGGATTAAAAAGAAAATATTTGTATGCTAAGACTTTGTTGGAGGAGATGCCTTAAGGATTTGAAGACTAGAATATACTGCAATAAGATTTTAAACAGATTTGGACTTTCTTTCTCTTTGATTGATATTATCCCAGAAGGAGAAAGTGAGAACTCTGCCTTGGTTTGGACTGACTGATAACTTTGGGACTGCTTTATTTTTTTTATTTTCTTTTGAATATTCTGGTTGTTGTAAGAAGAAAGAAGGGGAAAAGAAAAGAAAAGATTTATAATGGCTCTTTCTGTTGAGGAACTAAGAAAAGAATATGAACAAGCAAAAAAAAATGGTAAAGATGGTGTGGAAGAAGCTTTCCTTTTTTTAGAAATGGCGCTTACTAACTATCAACAAACATTACAACAGATGAAGACAGCAGAGGAACAAGAAAGAAAGGAAGGAGCCATTTTTAATGAATCTCAGAATTTGATCAAGAAAGAAGGAAGAGAGAAAAGAAGAAAACTAAAGGACTTAAGATCTAAAAAAACATTTAAGAAAGGGAAAAATAAGGTGCAAAACCAATATGATGATAGTAAACAAAAGGGAAAAGGAATACGACAGAGAAGGGAAGCCAGTAAGGCAGAGGCTAGAAGAAGGGGGGGTAGAAAGGTTTGTTGGGAGAAGAAAGAAAGGGAAAAGGTGGAGAAAAGCTACAATGTTTTGAAATTAAACGAAAAAAAGAAATTTTTTATGGATAATGGATAAAGTATAATTTTTTTTAAAAGATTTTGCAAGGTACATAAGATGAGATGGTAGTATTGTAATGGTTTAAGAGTTGATAAGAGATTAAAATGTTAAAATGTTTAAAAATGATTGGCTTTAAAATTTAATAATAGGGGAGGTTTAGAATACTGTTTTAATTAAAGAGTTTAATAAGATTATGGTATTGATGTTATTATAAAATTTTTATTATAGTATTTTTTTTTAATATTTGGATTTATTGTCTAATTATGTACTTAATTATTTTGGATGTAATAGTTAGATAGAATGTACCAAGCAAAATCGGATTGGGTATTGGATATTATTTTAAAGATTAATTTGATTAACTTAGGGGGGAGATAGAAAGGCATCATACTCTGATTAATGATTTCAGGAGAAACCTATTTTCTTCTTTTTTATAAGGAATGAGACAAAGGGATGATAAAAAATGGACAAAAGATACAAATATAATGATTCAAATTAAGATGATTAATTAAGATAGAATTAAGAAGGGTGAAATATGTGGAGAAGTTAATATAGAAGGCTTAGAATGGTAAATAAAATAAGTAATGATATGTAAGATGAGCATGAATATAATTGAAGTCCATGAAGAGAGAGATACCTGGGTCCAAGTTACTTTCCAAAAAGATTTTTTTTATGTTTTGTGTGTTGTGTGTATATGTTTTTTTGGGGGGGAGAATTAGTTAAAACTTGTAGAAATATAGAATGAGAATAATGGTAATTAAGTCAGAAAGAAATAGATGAAATAATAATAATGATATTGAATAAGAGTAAAGAGAAGTAAAGAGAAATTGAATAAGAGGTTTTTGTATGTTATATGGAAATGGTTTAAAACAGAATCATAATTTATCTGACTTGTTAAATTTACAATGAAAAAAGGTTTAAACATGTAATGAATAATGATAATTTGTGTGTTTTAAAAATTAATAAAACTTGTTTAAAAAAAAAAAAAGACTATTTATCAGTCATTAATAGGTAGTTTATCATATATAAGTAATTGGTCAAGGCCAGATATTGCTTATGGCGTTAATCAATTGGCGAGATTTAACGCTGAACCAAATGAACGTCACTGGCAAGCGCTAAAGCGAATATTAAGGTATCTTAAAAAGACAATGCACTATGCATTGTATTTAGAGCCAAAAGATGATTTGATTTTAAGTGCATATGCTGATGCAAGTTTTGCAACAGATATGAAAACTAGAAAATCAACTTCTGGTATGGCTATACTATTAGGTAAAACACTGATTGGTTGGAGGTCAATTAGACAGCAACATATAAGTATGTCCACAATGGAAGCAGAATTTTCATGTTTATCTTTATTATGTACTGATTTAATTCTGTATAAACAGTTGTTGTTAGATATGGGAGTAACTGTTAAAGATGCCATTGTAGTGTATGAGGACAATCAAGCAGCCATACGGTTGGCTACAAATATTGCTGTAAAGACTAGATCTAAGCACACTGACCTTAGATATTTGAATGTTAGACAATCTGTGAAAAATGGTCTGATAAGATTGGTCTATTGCATAACTGAAGAAAATTTTGCAGATGGATTTACAAAAGCCCAAGGTGCAGTAAAGCACAAGGAAAATTGTGAAAACTATGGGTTGAAATTGTAAATAGATATATATATATTATTATATTACTCAAAAGGGGAGAATGTTACACAATACTGTAAACAGACAGCTGTGTTTTATTAATTATAGTTTAATATCCAGATAAAGATGGCACAAGTCAATTTACAAAGTTTGTCTCTAATATCCAAACTGGATGGAACAAACTATGTTTCATGGTCTATGAAATGCAGCCTACTTCTACGCAGAGAAGGTTTGTGGAGTATAATACAAAACCCACCAGAAGTAGATGCATGGGATCCGGAGGGTGTATATCCCTAACAAGGTGCCTGCGGGAGCATAGGTTTCGAGGAGCACTGCACCAACAGCCACATCAGAAGCATCTGTTTCCACCACAAATGGCTGGCCTGGATCAGGGTGTTTGAGGATAGGCTCAAAAGCAAAGGCGACATTCAACGCCTCGAAAGCTGCCTGCTCCTCAGCACCCCAATGGAACTTCTCCACCTTCTTGAGCAGATTAGAAAGGGGAGCAGTCAAGGCAGCAAAGCGGGGAATAAATGTGCGGTGGTAGTTCGCAAACCCCAACAGTCATTGCACATCCTTAACCCGCTGTGGAGGTTCCCACGCCTGCAACAATTGAATTTTTTCCGGGTCCATTTCCACCCCAGCAGGTGAAATACGATGTCCCAAGAAGTCAGTCGTGGTTTGTGCAAACTGACACTTCTCACGTTTAGCAAACAGGTGGTTATCACACAAACGTTGCAACACTAGCCGCACATGCTGCCAATGTTCCTGCAGGAAGTCTGAGCAAATCAAAATGTCATCTAAATAAATGACCACGAATTGAACACGGAAAACATTGTGCATGAAATGCATGAACACAGCTGGGGCATTGGTTAATCCAAAAGGCATCACAGAATCCAGGTCCACAGATCCAGGTCCACGAGCGTAGCCACACTTTCTGCACAGGAGCGCAAGCAATGGTTGGCAGACTTCCTATCAAGGAACTGCACAGCTCCAGACGACCAGACAATCTATGGATCATGGGCCTGTAGCCACTCCAAACCCAGCACCACCGGAGTGCGGCAACGTAAAACACGGTTTCCTCCACATGCTGCCCAATATGCATGGAAAGGGGTTTGGTTGCAGCAACCACAGGTCCCGAACGAAGGGGCCGACCATCAATCGTCTCCAGCATTACTGGTGGGGATACCTGTTGCTGAGGAATGAACCACTGCTTGACAAAATGAGCATCCATGAAATTGGCTGTGGCCCCTGAGTCGACCAAAGCTGGGATCTCCACCGCTCCCACACCAGGCACGAACACACTTGCTGGCAGCACAAGATGCTTCACCAATAGCGACTGTGGTGGAGATGTTGAAGATGTCAAAGGTGGAGAGGGTGGCAAGGTTGGTGAAGATGGTGGGCCTATGGACTTTACACCCCGACCTGCAGACCCCCGTAGGCCGAGCGATGCTCGTTTCCTGCCACCACAGGTGTCGCTGCTGTGAATGTCTTAACAGGACACTTGGCTGCAAAATGGCCTCGATTGCCACAATAGAGGCATAAACCATCACAACGACGTCCATTATTTTCTACTTGAGTAAGGCGAGGGCGGCCAGCCCCCAACTGCATGGGTTCCTCCAAAGGCACTTCCACCAAGGGCGCCATCTTGCTGGAAACAGATACGGTCGCTGTCCATCGTCGCACCCATCACTGCTGAAGTCTAGCATTGATACAAAGACACAAATGCATGAGCTCCTGAAGGGTGGGAGGGCATTCAGTGTGTGCCAACTCATCCAGGAGCTCCAACGACAAACCCTCCTGGAACTGGTCTAATAGTGCTGCCTCATTCCATCGTACATCCTGAGCAACCATCCGAAAACTAGCAATATAATCCATGAGTGAGCCACGCCCCTGCTTCAACTCTCTCAAACGTCTGTTTGATGTTTGGCTTCGAACAAGGTCCTCAAACATGGCCTGAAACTGACGGCAAAATTCGGCATAATTGTCCAACACCTGGTTGGGCTGGGTCAGCAGAGGCATCGCCCTATGTGCTGCAGAGCCTGACAACAAACTTATCAAAAAACCCACCTTATCCTGGTCAGTGGGAAAGTCCTCAGGCCGAAGGCTCATGTAAAGCTGGCACTGCCCAAAAAATGCTGGAAATTGGGCCAGCGAACCATCAAATTTATCTGGCACTGCCACTGGGCATTTTTGGCGTGGCCGGGCAGCTTGCATTTGTGCCACCTGTGCAGTCAAAAGAGCCACTTGCTGGCTTAACTGGGCAATCTCTGCTCTGAGCTGATCCATGGTCACCCCACAAAAAGCAAAAATAAGTTGAAGGGGTGGCTGAAGTCAAAATGTGATGACCCGTAGTCTCTCAAAATAACCCAAAACCCAAAACATATATTAAAGTCCGGTAAAGCCTTCAACTTAACTTCACTGTTTTATTAGGCACAGTTTAAAGTCACAAAAGTAAATAATGAGGCAAACAAAAAACCAAAACAAACCGAATTCATGAGCGTTCTGAAGCAAGCCGAGATAACTAATTATAAACTCCAGGAAAATAACCCAGAAAAGTCCATGGGAAGAACGCCAGCAAAGATAAGCCTCTTTCAAGGTAAACACTAATTGACTTCAGCAATTCTAACTGCGCAGTTGCAAACGTATATACATATACCTCTGGAGCCACACTCCCACTCCCTCTTGGCTGTTCCTCTTCTTCCTCAGAGTCAGACTCCACCAGGGGCATGACAAGAACTGAGGTTCATGAGCAAAGGTATAGTTTACTGAAGGTCAAGTGAAATACAGTAAAGCAAAGCCAGAACAGAGGTGCGTGCCAAAGGTATTGTTTACTGAAGGTCAAGTGAAATAAAATACAGCAAAACCAGAACTGGGGTTCGCGTTCCAAAGTTATAGTTTAACAGTAAAGCAAAGTCAGAACTGAGGTTTGTGCACCAAAGATATAGTTTACTGAAGGTCAAGTGAAATGCAGTAAAGGAAAGCCAGAATTGAGGTTTTCTCACCAAAGGTATAGTTTAAAAGTAAAGCAAAGCCAGAACAAAGCTTGGCGCGGCAAAGGTATAGTTTACTGAAGGTCAAGTGAAATACAATGAAGCAAAACCAGAAATGAGTTAACCTTCCCAAAGGTATAGTTAAACAGTAAAGCAAATTCAGCACTGAGATTTGCATGCCAATGGTGTAGTTTACTGAAGGTCAAGAGAAATACAATAAAGCAAAGCCAGAACTGAGGTTCACTCACCAAGAGCATAGTATTACAGTAAAGCAAAGTCAGAACTGAGGTTCGCACGCCAAACGTATAGTTTACTGAAGGTCAAGTGAAATACAATAAAGCAAAACCCGAACTGAGGTTCATTGGCCAAAGGTATAGTTTACTGAAGGTCAAGTGAAATACAGTAAAGCAAAGCCAGAACAGAGGTGTGCGCCAAACGTATAGTTTAACAGTAAAGCAAAGCCAGAACTGAGGTTTGTGCTCCAAATGTATAGTTTAACAGTAAAGCAAAGCAGAACTGAGGTTCGTGCGCAAAAGGTATCATTTACAGAAGGTCAAGTGAAATGCAGTAAAGCAAAGCCAGAACTGAGTTTCGTGTTCCAGAGTTATAGTTTAACAGTAAAGCAAAGTCAGAACTGAGGTTTGTGCGGGAGGGCGGAGCTGGCGCTATGACGATACAGCATGCGATCTTGGAGGTCTGAGATCGCTGCCGATATCTTTGCTCCTGGATGGTCCAAACGGATCTAAACTGTCCCGAAGAAACGGTGAATGTAAAGAGCGCATCCTGTCGATCCCAGGGACACTGCAAAGTCCCTGGTAGATCCCGGAGAAGCTCTTTTTGCCAGCGGTAAAGAGGCAGCCATTAAAATTGCTGAAGTTGGGACAGCTCCAAAACGAAAGAGAACGGAAGGAGAAAGTGTGCCGGTTTGGTGAGAACTTTTTCTTTATTTTAAGATTTGAAAGGACACCCTAAGGAAAAGAAAGAATCTGTAAAAGTTTTGACAGAAGTGATTAAGCGGCGCTTTTAAACAGGAATGTCAAAGTAATATTTTTATTTTTTTTCCTCATTGCTGGATTTTCTACACATGATTTTATATTTTGAAACCGGACTGTTTTTTTTTTCTTCTTTCACCTATTCTTTCTCTCCTTTTTGACTTTGTAATATTCTAGGCTAGAGACTCCCTTTTAGTCATCTTTTTAAATATCTTTTTCCCTTTTTAATTAATTTTTATTATATTTTGTTTGGAAAAGGAGGGGGAAAGTGAAAGCAAAAGAAACTTTGTAACACTGCCAACTCGAGGCTTGGAAATATTTTATTTCTTTTTCTTGACCAGACAAAGCTGAGGAAGAACTGAGACTTCTTTTCAAGGACATTGCTATTTGATAAGATAGAGGGAAGAGCATGGGAGAGTGTTACTGCAGGTGGTCTTCTGGGTTTCTATCAACAGCTGGAGTCTGGTGTTGAAGCTTATAGAAAAAAAAAAGGTGATAAGACTCTAGAGAAGAGAGTTATAAATTTTAACAAAAGCCTTGGATAATCAAACAAGGTGCAGTGTGCTCTTTTTATATATATATTTTTAAGCTGCGCTATTTCTTACTTTAACAAACCCCCTCCTTACTAGTTTACTTTTTGTAATAGCTATTTGGATTTTTGGCCTTTTGGAACTTGCTTTTGTCTTTCTTTTTGTCTTTTGACGTTTGCATTTTATTTTAAAGGAAAAGCTTTAGTATTAATGATTTCCTTCCTTTTCTTTTTAAGGGAGTAGTCTCTTTTCTTTTTTCTCTCTCCCTCCCTTGTATTTTTTTTTCTATTTACCTTCCAAATTTGCTTTTTTATTTTTTATTTTTTTTATTTTAATGATTTTTATTAATTTTCAATAAACAAACATACACAAACAAAACACAAAACATAAAAACATAAAACTTCTTTTTGGAAAGCGGCCTAGTCCCGGGTTACATCTTTTGGTACAGACATAAATCAAGTGCTCACTTTATATACCATTTCACATCTTATTTACCATTCTATATTTTCTATATGGCTTCTCCCCTCTTTTCACTCTCTTAATTCTATTTTATTTATTTCATCTCGATTTAGATCATTATACTGATATCTTCTGTCCGTTCTGTAATCATCTATTTTTCTTTTCTTGTTAACACAATATTTCTCCTGTAATCACTAATTGAAGTATGATGCCTTTATATCTTTCCCCTAAATTTAACACTTAAAATAATATATAATTCTCATTCTGATTCTGCTTAGCACATTCTAAAACTACCTACTACCTTTTAAGATAGAAAAATAATAAATGTATAATATAATTGAAACAATAATCCATAATATATTAAACGTTATCATTTATGCATTTTTGGTATTTTGTTAAATCATATAAAGATTCAGTTTTCTAATATTGTTTCAAGTAAAGATACAAGAATACAATCTTATGTACTTTTGCAGAATCTCTTTTGTAATCCTAGTCTTTTTACCACCACCACCCCGTCTCTTAATCTCCACCCTCTTGGTCTCCACTCTCTTCTATAAACACAAGCTATTTCATTTAGCCCTTTCTTCTTTTTAAACTTTCTCTTCCTGGGGTCTATCTTTCCCCTAAATTTAACACTTAAGATAATATATAATTTCCATTCTGATTCTGCTTAGTACATTCTACATACATTTTAAAATAAGAAAATAATACATTTATAATATAGTTGAAACAATAATCCAAAGCAAATTAAACTCTATCATTTTAACATTTTACATATTCCCTTTAATATTTTATTAAATCATATAATATTCCAATTTTCTAACTCTATTTCAAATACAATACTACAATACAATCTTGTGTGCTTTTGCAGAATCTCTTTTTTAATTGTATTTTACCCTTTGTCTCTGAAAAAGATCTGTTTTTTTACATCTTGTTTCAAGCCTTTGTAACTTCTCTTCCCTTTTTCCCTTCCTTTCTTGTCCAATCTAGCCTTTTTACCCCCCCATCTCTTAATCTCCACCCTCTTAATCTCCCCTCTCTGTTGTATTCCTCTTTTCTGTTGCTTTCTGACATTGTATCGATTTTTCACCTTATTTTTCCTTTTTTTGGTTGTTTTTTAAAGTCTTGAATTCTCCATTCTCTTTCCCCTCTTTCCCTTTTCTTCCTCAACTAAAGTTATTTGTTCATTAAAGTTGGCTTCTTCTTCTTCATCCCAATTTTCTTGTTGTTGTAATTCCTGGTAGGTAGAAATCGCCATTTCCAAAAAGTGAAAAACAGATCCAGAAGAGCCCTTCCCTTCTTGTTCCTCTTCTCTTAACTTTTGAAATTCCATTTTCAATTCTTCAACAGATAATGCCATTGTGAGATTTTTTAAACAACCCAAAAGTTTTTAGTCTTTCAAAAAATAGTTTCCAAAAGTCCCAAAGTTACCAAGGAACCCTAATCAACACAAACTGTTTCATTTAGCACTTTCTTCTTTTTATACTTTCTCTTCTTGGGGTAGAATCAATTGCAAAGTTCCAAAATGTATTTTTTAGAAGTCTTATTACAGTTTGTCTCTGGTCTTATAAGCTCCAAGCAATCTCCTCCAGCAAAGTCTTAATATAAGTTCTTTATCTCTCCCTTCCCACTTATAGCAAAAAAAAGAATTTTTAAATTTTTTGATTCCAATGTTCAAAAATCTTTAATATCCCCTTGGTTTTATTTTTCAAATTTAATTACCTTCTGTTGCCAAGATGGGTTTTTCCAATTTCCTTCTGTTATTTCCATAGGGAAGGAGAGTGAGAAAAAAAACTTTCCCTTTTAATTTTCTTCCGCCGCTTTTTACGATCTTCTTAGGGAACAATGTATTTTTAAGAAAGTTGAATTTCCAGGGTATTTAGATGGTACTTGTTATCCCGGTTCAGCCAAAAACTTTCACTTTCTCAGCTTCCTCCTGCACAGTCTTGTCCGGATGAAAGTTTCTTTGTGGCGGCCATTGCTGACCGCCGCTCCACCGCTTTTGGAGAAAGGAGTTGAGCCAGCTGAGGAGGGGGGTTGCGATCCCCCCGGACCCCTGTTGGGCCTCCTCTATCTTCAGTCACCTCTACGGGGTGACTATTAACCCCCAAATCCAGCTGGATCGGGGGCACACCAGCGGCGAGCGCGACAGGAACCACGCACGATCGGGGATTCCTGCCGCCGCCAAAGCCTTTCAAACCGGAAGTCTTTATTTTTTATTTTTGTGGCTTTCTTTTTTTTCTTATGCATCCTTTTATACCTGAGACCTCTTAATTGGATTAAGGTGTTGAAGAACCTGAAGAACTTTTCTTTTCTCTTTTTTAGTTTTTTAGTTTTTACTTTTGCGCCTTTTTCAGGATTTAACAATTTTTTCTTTTTGTGTGTGTGTTTATGGTCTTTTCTTCCATTTTTGAGTTTTTACTGCTATCTAGCCAATCAATTGGATTAAGGAATACAAGAACCTGAAGAAATTAATATTATTATTATTATTACCACTATTTGGTTTCTTTTTTTCTACTATTTTTATTTGGAATTGCAATTGGTTATTTCACAAGTGGATTAAGGTTTAGAAGAACCTGAAGATTCTGAATTGTTAGAAATGAGTAGGAAACTAACAGCCCCTGGTTCCTCAATTTCTACTTCTTCCTCTTCACCATCTGGAGGACAACATTCAATACAGACAATGTTACAGCAAGAAAAAGAACAGGAAAAAGTGACCCTGCAGATGTTTATGCAAGGAATTCAAAATATTCAAGTAAGAACAGAGAACATTGAAAAGAGAACAGAGAACATTGTTTCTTGTATGCAAATTATATCAACGTTTTGTTTTATTAGTTTGGTTAGAATCCTCTTCCTTTTAGCTCTTGAATTTAGGCCGTTTATGTTGATGGAAAGGATTTTACTTCCTTCCTCCATTTACTTAAGTCTGCCTCGCTTTTTGTCTCGTAATTATACGGCTCTCTTCTTGTAGTTGGTATGGGGATGTTTCTACTCTTTCTTGTTGTAAGTTGTCTTTTCCTTGAGTTTGGACGGGTCTTTCTTCTTTGTTCCTATGGCGGTTCCGATCTTCCTGCATGTTCCTTTGGGTTTCCTCCCTAGTGTGTTGATCCTCCGTGGTTGTTAGCTGTTCTAGGAAGTCTTGTGCTTGTTCTATTGAATCTATTTTAATTTTTCTTCCCTTCCACCATATTAGCATCCCTTCTGGAATTTGCCATTTGAATGAGATTTCTTTTTTATTTAAGTGGTTAGCTAAAAATTTATATTCTTGCCTTAAGGCCCTCACTTTTCTTGGAATCTGCTTGAGAACTATGATCTCTTTGCCCTTATATAATATTCTCTCATCTCTGGCCATTCTAAGTATTAGGTCTCTCACGCATCTTCTTGAAAAGCGGATGTGGATGTCCCTTGGGCACTTGTGACGCCTTGTGTAACTGGTATTCACCCTATAGACTTCGTCGAATTCTTTGAGTAAGTCATCCTTCTCTTTTTCAACTAGATCAGCCAACAAACCTGCCATTAATTGCTCTAGTTCTCCATTTTTGGATTCCTCCACGTTTTGGAACCTTAGGTATGCCGCTGCTCTGTCCATCTCAAGTTGGACCAAGGAATCTTCCATTTCTTTATTAACATTTTTAAAGTCTTCCTCAGTCCTTTCTAGGTTCCTCTCCGCTCGTTCTGTCCTCCTCTCTATTTCTTTTATTTTTATTTCAGTTCTTTCCATGGCCAATTGCATTGTCCCAACCTTATCTTCGACTTTCTGTATATCTGCTCTCATCTCCTCTTTTAATTTCCCCATTTCTTCCTTCAGTTCGCTAATATTGGCTCTGGTCTCATTGTGGTTCCTAATCATAATCTCCTGCATTCTAGACATTGATTCTTGCAGGGATAATAGTGTCGCTTGCAGATTGGCATTGGTGACGGTCGGTTGTTTTTCTCCTGTCAAGGTCTCTTCTATAGTTTTCTGCGTTGTTGGGGAGGCAGTTGCCAAAGTTGTCGTCAAGGTCTGGGTGTTCTTCCTTCCCATTTTCAGGGCCGTGGTTGTTGTGGAAGTCATCTCTGATAAGATTTGTTTTTGCAATTGGACAATGTTAAGAATATTATCCCAAATCACCATTCGATGTAATAGCCCTTTAAGTGTGATTGCAAGTCTATTTACTAAGCTTACACACCAAGTTATTTTAGATCTCTTTCTTCGGCCCAATTTGTCGCTTAGGCAATTTAAATTCCAATTCAATAAAGTGTTATCAAATACTATACAATAGAATGTTATCAAATATTTTATATTATGTATTATATATTATATATTATTCTCTATACTAAGTTCATATACCAAAGTTAATTATATTTAACCCCTAATAAATCAATATCATATCAAATCAAACTTATTTAAAGCTAACAAACAACTCTAGAATTTCTCACTCTGTATATACCTTTGTCCTATAATGTAATTAATATTCAAGGTTCCAGTTAATCTGAGTCAACCCTATTTAACAGACCTTAAAATTTTTGTATATTCAAGAGACTCTAATCAGTAAACCCTAATAACTATAATAAGCAGTTTGCCTTTACATCTATATTTATAATTGTTATAGAGAGAAAGGAAAGAGTAAGAGAGAAAGGGAGAGAGAAAGGGTGCGGGAAGAAAAGGGTCTTTTAGATTTCAGGGAATCACTAGACACGTATCTGTGGGATTAGTTCCATAGAAAAACAAGTCTGAGTTGGGGCTGGTGTTATAGTCTTATAGTCTTTCTTCCTGGGCGCACCGAAGGAGCAGAGGGAGGAAGTGCTGACTAATTGCTGTCAGCGCTCAGCATACAGTCTTTACCAGGATTCCATCTGTCTCTTCCTTCTTCTTCTTCCCTCTTCTTCCTTTCTGTCAGCAATTGTCAGTCCATAGTCACTTTGGGTGTCCGCCTCAAATCGATCCCTTTTAGAAATCAGTTTTGTAGGCAGTGTAGCTATAAAGAAGAGGACCTTACATATAAAAGTCAGTGCGTCGCTATCTCGCCCTCTACAGCTCGCTCTGCCCTCCTTCGCAGCTATAGTTCTCCCCTAGTCTTCTAGTCTTCTCAGGCGCTGATCCCAGATGGCAATCCACTCCCGAGCTTCTTAAAGATCCCACCGCCTTCCTCTCTCCTCGACAATCTTCTTCCAAACGCTCCAATCCACACTTTCATTTTAAGTGTTGAGCCATTCTGTCCGCGTTAATCCCCCTTTCACTTTTCGAACCGCTTTTCTAGCCGCTTGTCTCCAGCTTTCCCCCACTGTTACTCACAATGAAAGAGGGAGAGTCAGACCAATCTCACTCACGGCTTTTGTAGTCCTTCTGCCCTTTTCAGCTCGGATCTTTCAGGCTGTCACTTTTTGCTTCGTCAGTTCAGTGACAGACCGGACTTTGGAGCCTCCATTAGCTGGCGGCTGGCTCAATCGCGCTGGTCTTAGAGGCTCTTCCTTCGTTGCTGGGGAGTTGCCTTCCCCCAAACAGCAACCCGGGGGTCCTCTTTTCTGACACGAAGCTCTACGGGTTTCGTGTATCCACTGGGGATCCCTCCAAACGCGAGAAGAGGTGATCGAAAGCCACAGCTGGGCTTCTCCACCTCTGGACGTCCCTGTCCTGCCACCGGAAGTCCCCTACACACAGAATTTTTTGGAGGGAAAGAAGAGGAGGCAGAAAAAGAAATCTCACTAATTGAATTCCAAGAGGACTCCCAAATGGCAACTGAAAAAGAAGAAGGTGCAGTAGGTGGAAAGGTGGAAGCCAAAGAACAATATGAACCAAGATCTACGAGAGCTGCTAAACCTAACTACAAAATATAACCATGGAAGAGAAAAAAATGATTACAATTAATATAAGTGGACTTAACTCAGCTGTTAAAAGAAGGAAAATCTTTCATAAATTAGAGAAATTAAAATTTTATATAATCTGCCTACAAGAAGTACATATTAAAAAGCAACATGAACAATTGCTGATACAGCCAAAATTAGGGAAAATATTCACTTCCTTGACACAATGCAAGAAAAGAGGAGTGGTTTTATACATTAAAGATATTATCCCAGCAAAATTGATCTATACTGATGACGATGGAAGAATACTAATGGTGGAAATAATGGACAATAATATGAAAACACTCCTGACTGCAATCTATGCCCCAAATGACAATCAAGAAGAATTCTATAAAAAATTACATATGAAAATAATTGAACTGGACTATGCTAATATAGTTATGATGGGAGATTTTAATGGAATTGTAGATAATAAACTGGACTATACAGCACAGAAAACAACAAAGCAAAACAGAAAGACTCTCCCTAAATCTTTTTTTTAAATGGTAGATGAAATAAACTTAAAAGATACATGGAGAGAAAGAAATGCTAAAACTAAACAATACACCTTCTACTCAAATAGACATTTATCACAGTCCAGAATAGATATGATATGGATGTCAACAGAATTGTTAGCTAATATTCAAGAAATAAATATTGAAACAAGTACTTGGGCAGATCACAATCCAATGACAATTAAATGGAAAGAACAAAGAAGAAGATCTAGATGGACGTTAAATAATACTATATTAAAGGAAAAAGACTTCACACAGTGGATGGAGAAAGAACTGGCTTTCTTCTTTTGAGAAAACAAAAAATAAGATACATCAATCCAGAACGTATGGGATACAATGAAGGCATACGCTAGAGGCTTGATAATAGACTATACAAGGAAAAGAAATACCATGAAAAGATTAGCCTCTAAGGCATTAGAGGATGAGTATAAAGGACTTGAAAAAGAGCTACAGAAAATGCCACAGAAAAAGGATATTAAGTTAAAAATGGATATAATTAAACATAAAATGGGTCTAATAGAAAAAGAAGAATTAGCACAGAAAATCAGAGGTGCTAAACAGAACTACTTTGAAGATGCAAATAAACCAGGTAGATGGTTAGCATATAAATTGAGAAAGGAGGAAGAATCAAGGAAAATATTGCAATTAACAGATGACCAAGGCCAAGTTTGCTATGGTAGTAAAGAGAAGGAAATCATACGAGACTATTTTGGGAAACTATACACACAAGAGAATATTGATGAGGAAAGAGTTAAACAGTATTTACAGAATGCTAATTTACCCCAGATACCTAAAGAGATTGAAATAATGTTAGAAAGCAATATAACGATGATGGAGTTAACTGAAGCACTCAAGAAGCAAAATGATGGAAAGGCACCAGGCCCAGATGGACTTCCGTGTAGAGTTGTAATTGCAGGAATGCTCTTATCTTGGATGGCAAACCTCAGATTAAGAATGTTTACAAGTAATTACAACTCAGGCAAACAAAGTCATTAATGTAAAGGAGGATTAGAGAGAAGAAGTAAACATATGTTAGACTTTAACTAGAGATAGTTAATTGTGTTAATTACTCTGCTAAACAGTAATGAAGGTTAAGCAATAACTAAAGTTAACCAATGTTAGAGGATTACTAAAAATGTGTATAAATGCAAGATTAGACTCCAGTAAAGTTCATCATGATTCATTTGATCATGATCAAACACCTCGACTGCCTCGTCATTACAACAAGTGGTGCTTGAACAGGGACCCTCTTACTTCGTCCGGCAAGGATTTGGTGCACCTTCAACCCTTTGTGGTTTCTTCAACCTTTTGGTTTCTGTAAGTATGGGGTCTTCGCTTTCTGAGGAACAAAGGAAGCATGTAGATGAATTAGGCTATTTGTTGAAGAAAAATAATACTGAGGTACCACAGAAAAATCTCTTAAGGCTGGTCCAGGAGATTGCAGCTCAGTGCTTATGGTATCCAGAAGAGGGGTCTTTAAAATTAACTGATTGGGAACGTATAGGGAAAACATTGCATACTGAACCTCGAGCAAAAATAGAAGTTTTGCAGGTGTGGCATTTATGTAGGCATGCAATTGAAAAATTTGGTCACAATGAACTTTCTCTTTTAACACCTCCACCTTCACGTTATACTAATGCTGTCATTTATCCTCCTTCTTCACCTGAATATATGTCTTCAATTTTCTCAGCTTCTGCAGATACAGGGCAAAAGCCTCCTGACTCTATTGTTCAGTCTTCTTTTCAGAAAATGGTTGAGGCTTGTAAAAAGGATGCCTCTGTCTCAGGAACAGAACTTGCAGAATTACTGTCTGTTTGTCCAGTACAATATCATCCTGGTCAGGGGCCACAGCTTGGACTGCAAGTAGCAGCTGAACTCCTCTCGTCCTTTGTTAACACTCTTCCTAAATAAACAACCATTTCAAAGGTTATTGGATACTGGAGGCGATGTTACTGTCATCTCCTCTTTACAATGGCCAGTACAGTGGCAAAAATGACATTTTCTTCATTGTGGGGAATAGGAGGTTCTACAGCTGCTTGGCAGTGTTCAAGAAATTAATGTTACAACATCTGCTGGTAAGTTCTTTTTCCTACAACCATACATTCTAGATATTCATACTAATATTTGGAGCTGTGATATCCTTTCTCTTCTTAATGCTCATTTGATTCTTGATGATGGCTCTTCCTCTTAAATTGCTCTGTTCTACGCCGGTTTGGGTGGAACAATGACCATTATCAAGGGAAAAACTTGCTGCTTTACAACAATTGGTTCAAGAACAATTGGCTGCTGGTTATATAGAACTTTCTACTAGTCCTTGGAATACTCCTGTTTTTGTTATAAAAAAGAAAAATGGGAAATTTTGCCTCTTGCAGGATTTACGAGAAATTAATAAATGTATCCAAGCCATGGGTCCTTTACAATGTGGTCTACCAAATCCTCACTTAATTCCTAATTTTTATAAATTATTGGTAGTTGATCTTAAAGACTGCTTTTTTACTATACCTTTGCAGCCTCAAGACAAAGAAAAATTTGCATTTACTGTTCCAAGTTTTTAATAATAGCATGCCCACAAAACAATATCATTGGTGAGTGTTGCCTCAGGGAATGCTTAATTCCCCTACACTTTGTCAATATTTCGTGGATAATGCTCTTCAATCCTTTAGGAATAAATTTCCTTCCTATTTAGTCTATCATTATATGGATGATATATTGATAGCAGCCCCAGATTTTGATGAATCTAAGTTGTTAAAAGAGTTAATGGATATTGTGGCACAACAGGGATTGTATATAGCCTCAGACAAAATTCAAAAGGTAGAACCTTATACCTACTTAGGACATAGAATGTTGCATAATTTCTCCATTCCAACTCTTCCTGAATTACAAGTACAGAAATCATATACCTTAGTACAATGGCAAAAATTACTTGGCATTATTAATTGGGCACGCCCATTCTTCTACATTACAACTGGTGATATGTTGCCCTTATTTCAGTCTTTGAAGGGAGCACAATCACCAGGAGATCTAGTTGTATTAACTGATCTTCAAAGAACATGCCTTCAAGAAATATAGAATAAGTTTAAGCATCGATATGTGGACAGGATAACATCCTTAACAATAGGACTTTGTTTAGCTATTCTTCTTACTGCACCCTTACCCACAGGATGTCTTTATTCTAATGCCTCTCCACAAGCAGTCAACATTCATGAATTGATTAATTTGTCAGCTACTCCACCTAGAAACATTTATCCTTATCAATCAACATTAGAGGATTTGATTATTAAAGGTCGTAAACGAGCTTTACATCTTACAGGACAGGATCTCATTAGCATAGCTTTCACTTGTACAAAAGTTGAACATGAGCATTTGATGATGATTTCAGAATCATATCAGATAGCCTTTTCTCAATATGTGGGAAACTTGTTGTATTCTTTACCCAAGGATCCTAGAATAGTGATTACTACTACTTTAAATCTGGCCTTTTCTTTCATTGTTGTGCGAAATCCTATTTCTAAAGCTCTTACAGTTTTTACTGATGGCTCACCTACAAGGGGTGTGGTCGTCTGGTAGATTCAACAACAATGGTATTCTAAATTTACTGCCATGCAGACTTCAGCTCAACGTGCTGAGCTGGCTGCTGTGATTTTGGCTTTACGATTGTTCAATGACCAACCCATCAACTTGATCGTTGATACTCAATATGTGTATTTAGCTATGCAATCTCTTCCCTTTTCTTATTGTGCTCTCTCTTTGGATAAGAATTTGTTATCCTTGTTTTTATCTTTAAAGAATAGTTTGGAAACTCGCTCGTATTCTTTGTATGTAGAACACATTTGGAGTCATACTCCCTTTACTAATGCCTTGACTGAAGGAAATCGGAAGGCAGATGAATCCTTAAAGGATGTTATTTCTCATTGCCTATCCTCTTTTACTGTAATGGGTCGGCCTTCTCAGTTGAAAACTGACAATGGCCTTGCTTATATTAGCAAGGAATTTCAAACCTTTTGTCAGAAATGGAATATTACTTTAGTGCACGGAATTCCTTACAACTCTCAGGGTCAAGCTATAGTTGACCGAACTCATCGTACTTTTAAGGCATTGCTTCAGAAACAATTACAAACTGAGTCTGGCCCTTACCATCTGAGAAAGATTCAAAGTCTCATTGCTGTAGCATTATATACTTGGAATTATTTAACCTTTTTAGATTCTCTTGCAGACTCACCTGTTAATTTGCATTTTCGAACTACTGAATCTTTAGCAAGGCCTTTGGTAAAATATCGCCAAGCTCCAGATCCAACCTGGAAAGGCCCTACACCACTGATCACCTGGGGTTGTGGTTACGCTGCCGTGGAAGATCCTTCTACTGGACAAGCAGTGTGGGTTCCAGCACGCTGTGTTCGTCCGTATCATGGCATGGCATCAGGTCCTTCACAACCCGATTCCAGATTTCAATCTTCATCTGAACACGGAAGTCCGTCTTCCAAGGTCAAAGCGCCCGCAACCCATCACTTGGGGCCAGGTTAAATCTACTACATATCAAGCTCAACAACAACTGCAACAGGCCTCATTACCTCTGACTCCTGAAAATCTTGTTGCTGCTGTTTTTGCTATTATTACTGCTAATTCTGTTACAATTTTACTTTGTATTTTCTTGTTAATGGTTAATGGTGTTTCTGCTCAAAATGACACTTCTGTGGTTCGTCTTAACCCTAATTTGTAGGTTCGTCATGCCCAATACATGTTTATGACCCATGGCACAAATATTACTTTATACTATGAGCCCCCAATGGCATTTGGTCAAATTTCTTTTACCCCTAACTTGATCATGTCTTCTACATTTATTGTCTCACAACTACAATCTATTTCACAATCCTGGCTATTTTCTAAACCCCCTATGCAATTGAATTCTGTCCGTTGGTGTTACTTGAAAGTTAGTCAATTTACAAGGGGTCTGTGTTTCTGTTGTCATGCTTGGCTTCATAATTGGTCTGATTATGATGCTGTTCAGCACATATTAAAAAAGCTAGGGAATTATAGTTATTGTTCTGACTACTATTGGTTGTCAGGTACCTTTAATTCTTCTTTGTATGGACTTAATATAGCGCCTGATATGTATCCTGACAATTTTCCTATTTTTAATGCCTCTGATCAATCTAATACAGGATCGATATGCGCTGGTTGGCAGATTAAAGATCCTAATATGTGGTTCTTTTTTGATAAATATGCCACTAATGTTCATCCTCAGAATTTTTCATTCTTTGAATAAAACTATTGAGGATGAGCTTGCCAATTTACAATCATACATTCAAAATAATATCCATGCTCAGTACTCACCTTTTGAGTGGCTAACCAATTGGCTCCGTGATTGGTCTTGGCTCAGACAGTTTTTCTTTTATATTATAATTATTATTATTGTACTAATTGTAACCTGTTGTTTTATTCAATGTATTCCAAATTTATTCGCATTGTTTCATCCTGCTTTCCCCTCTCTTAATCCTCTACAATTGCGATACATTCATAAATCTTTGAATCCTCCATTTAAAATAAAAAACGAGGATATGTAGAGTTGTAATTGCAGGAATGCTCTTATCTTGGATGGCAAACCTCATATTAAGAATGTTTACAAGTAATTACAACTCAGGCAAACAAAGTCATTAATGTAAAGGAGGATTAGAGAGAGAAGAAGTAAACATATGTTAGACTTTAACTAGAGATAGTTAATTGTGTTAATTACTATGCTAAACAGTAATGAAGGTTAAGCAATAACTAAAGTTAACCAATGTTAGAGGATTACTAAAAATGTGTATAAATGCAAGACTAGACTCCAATAAAGTTCATCATGATTCATTTGATCATGATCAAACACCTCGACTGCCTCGTCATTACAACACTTCCGGCAGAATTTTATAAAACACTACAAGAATCGTTGAACCTTCCATTGCTAGAAGTTATGAATGAAGTTATGTTAAAGAAGAAGATACCTAAATCATGGTCAGAAGCTTATATTACACTTGTCGAGGCCAATCCATTACAAATCAAGAACTATAGACCTATTTCCTTACTAAACGCAGATTATAAAATTTTTGCTTCAATATTGGCAGAAAGACTTAAAAAATACTTAAACAATTTTATCCATCCTGATCAAAATGGATTTCTGCCAAAGAGACAAATTAAAGATAATATGAGAGTAATCTTGGACACTTTGGAATACTACGAGGCACACCCTGAAAAACAAATGGCTTTGATATTTCTAGATGCACAGAAGGCATTTGATAATGTGAATTGGCGATTCATGTTATTACAGCTGGAACAGATGGGCTTTGCTAAAAAATTTATTCAAGCAATAGAAGCTATATATCATAAGCAAACGGCAAAGGTAATGATAGAGGGAGAACTGACAGACTCTATTGATACAAGAAAAGGAACAAGACAAGGGTGCCCACTATCACCTCTGTTGTTTCTGTTAACCTTGGAAGTGCTAAACAGAAATATTAGAGAAGAAAAGGATATAAAAGGGATGAAAATTAAAAAGGAAGAATTTAAGTTGCAAGCATTCACAGATGATCTGGTTTTCATTTTAGAAGACCCACTAGAAACAGCATCAAAACTGATAGAAAAGATAGAGACATATGGAAAGGTGGCTGGTTTGAAAATAAATAAAGATAAGTCAAAGATTTTGACAAAGAATATGCTATCAAGACAAAAGGAAGAACTGGCAGATCTATTGAAAATTTAGGTCATGAATAAGATCAAGTACTTGGGGATACATTTGACAGCAAGATGCAGTACACTAAAAGAGAATAATTATATCAAACTTAAGCAGCAGATAGCGCTAGATTTGGCGAAATGGGAAAATTTACAACTGTCATTAATAGGGAGAATATCAACAAGCAAGATGAATATATTACCCAGAATTTTATATTTGTTCCAAACAATTCCAATTAGGCTTGGAAAAGATTACTTTGAAGATTTAAATAAAATTGTGTTGAAATATATATGGCAAGGTAAGAAAGCAAGAATAAAGTTAAAACTTTTGCAAGATGCCAGAATAAGAGGAGGATTTGGTTTGCCTAATTGGGAGTTGTATTACCAAGCGACAAATTTGATGTGGGTTAAGGAATGGATAAAATTAAGAAATACTAGATTGTTGACATTAGAAGGACATGGTCTGTTGTTGGGGTGGCATGCTTTTCTATGGTATAAAGGAACTAAAACACAGGGGTATTTTAGAAGACATTATATACGGGAGTCTCTGTGGTTAAATTGGGAGCAGACTAAAAGACAATGTTATTTGAAAATTCCAGTCTGGCTATCGACTATTGAAGCATTTTCTTATCCTATAATACAGGGGTCCCCAACCACCGGGCCGCGGACCGGTACCGGTCCGTGGATCACTTTGTACCAGGCCGCAAAGAAAATAAAATTAAAAAAATGGCGGCTTTCTTCGCCTTCGGTGAATGCTGCTGGGATCAGGGATCAAGGACACAAATGAAAGAAGGGGAGGGAGGAACCAACCAAAGCCTGTCCTGCTCTCTGGCTCAGCAGCTTCGGTTTCCTCCCGCCTCGTTCCTCTCTCAGTCGCTCTCTCGCTCCTCCACCAGCCCAGGACGAAACTGCTTCAAAGAAGCCGGCAGGCAGGCAGGCAGGCAGGCAGAACGGAGCACTGGATTGAACCGTGTGCGGGCGGCGGGGTGGGGGTGAACGGGCGCTTCGAAGGAGCTGCGCCGACAGGAAAAGCCACGCTGCCGGCTTCTTTGAAGCAGTTTCTTCCTGGGCTGGTGGAGGAACGAGAGAGCGACTGAGAGAGGAACGAGGCAGACACCTGAGGGAGGGAGGGAGACAGACACCTGAGGGATGGGGCTGAGGGAGGCAGGGCCGAGAGCCGTGGGCCGCCGCCGCCCAGCGCTCAGTTTTGAAGGCACTCCTCAGCCCGGCGCAGTTCCTGAATCTGCAGCTGAAACCCTCCGTTTTAAATGTCCCAATAGAAGAGAATATCTGTCGCTCAGGGTTGCAATGAGGAGGCATTGGCGCTCCCTGAACTTGGTGGTTTGCTGGCAGACGTTTTATTACCCGACTAGGTAACAACATCAGATGTTACCTAGTCAGGTAATGAAACGTCTGCAAGCAAACCACCAAACTCGGACTCCCCCCCCCCCCCGGTCCTTGAAAAAGTGTTTCTGCTTGAAACTGGTCCCTGGTACAAAAAAGGTTGGGGACCACTGCTATAATATACAAAAAGGAACAAACAGTTAGATATGGTGAAATATTGAATGAAAAGGGTGAACTCAAATCTATACAAAAACTAGAGGAACAAGGTATAAAGATGAATTGTTTTTCATATGCGCAAATACATTCAAGGTATGATAAAGACTCTAAAACAGAAGGTTTCTACGATAAACTGACTGTTTTAGATAAGATTTTGACAGGTACTGATGAAATGGTGATTAAAAAATTATATAGATACTTATTAGAAATTAAACTAGAAGAAGAACAAGTTAAAGAAACAATGATTGCTTGGGGGAAGAATTTTGGATATGGGATTGATTTAGAGAAATGGCAAAAATTGTGGTCTCAAAATTATAAAATGACAATGTCAACAGCATATAAAGAAAATTTGTATAAGATGTTTTACAGGTGGCATTTTCCCCTGACAAGAATAGCAAGAATGTTCAAGAACAAATCTGAAAAATGTTGGAAATGTCATCAGACACCTGGCACATATTACCATATGTGGTGGACTTGTGCGGATGCTAAAAAATATTGGACTAAAATCCGCACGTGTTTGGAAAAAATGACAAAAAAGCATATAGATTTGAAACCAGAGATATTTTTATTGGGAATTTTACCTGAAATATATAGTAAAGAATTGAAATACCTGATTGTAAATGTATTAACAGCGGCTAGGAATGTATTTGCTAAAAACTGGAAAAATGAGAAAATACCATCACAGGAGGAAATCATTAAGAAAATATTGGAATGTGCTTAAATGAGTAGATTGACATTTCAAATTAGAGAACAAGATGATAAACAATTTTATAAAATTTGGGATCTATTCTATCAATGGTTAGACAATAAAATATGGTAATGAAATATGTAGATTCTTAGAAAATAATAAATATATAAAGATGTATTCTTTTCTTATTATATCTACAAAATGATTGTAGGGTAGATTAGAGATGATAATATGAACTGTCATAAAACAAATTAAGTAAAATATGATTATTTCATGAAACATGAATGAATAAAAGTATAGTCAAATGATTGATTAACAATGATATTAATGTATTTAATACTTGATTGAAAATATGAGAATATATACAATGTAATTGTAATTGAAGACTACGAAATGGATGCACAAAAAATTTGTAAACCAACCGGCACACTGTATGTATATATATGCAAGATGGCTTGATGTTTTTATGTTTTGTTTGTCTATGTTCGTTTTAAAAACCAATAAAAATTTTTTTTTAATAAAAAAGAACTGAGGTTTGTGCGCCAAAGGTATAGTTTACTGAAGCTCAAGTGAAATACAAAGAAACAAAACCAGAACTGAGGTTCGCTCGCCATAGGTATAGTTTAACAGTAAAGCAAAGCCACAACAGAGGTTCGCACGCCAAAGATATAGTTTACTGAAGGTCAAGTGAAATACAGTAAAGGAAAGCCAGAATTGAGGTTTTCTCACCAAAGGTATAGTTTAACAGTAAAGCAAAGCCTGAACAGAGGTTGGCGCGGCAAAGGTTTACTTTACTGAAGGTCAAGTGAAATACAATAAAACAAAGCCAGAACTGAGATTCTCGTGCCAAAAGTATAGTTTAACACTAAAGCAAAGCCAGAAAAGAGGTTCGCATGTCAAAGGTATAGTTTACTGAAGGTCAAGAGAAATACAATAAAGCAAAAACAGAACTGAAGCTTGCGCACCAAAGGTATATTTTACTGAACGTCAAGTGAAATACAATAAAACAAAGCCAGAACTGAGGTTCGCATGCCAAAAGTATAGTTTAACAGTAAAGCAAAGCCAGAAAAGAGGTTCGCGCGCCAAATGTATAGTTTAACAATAAAGAAAAGCCAGAAAAGAGGTTCGCGCGCCAAAGGTATAGTTTACTGAAGGTCAAGTGAAATACAGTAAAGAAAAGCCACAACTGCGGTTCGCGCGCCAAAGGTATATTTTACTGAAGGTCAAGTGAAATATAATAACGCAAGGTCAGAACTGAGTTTCGCGTGCCAAAGGTATAGTTTACTGAAAGTCAGGTGAAATACAGTAAAGCAAAGCAAGAACTGAGGTTTGCACGCCAAAAGTATAGTTTACTGAAAGTCAAGTGAAATACAATAAAGCAAAGCCAGAACAGAGGTTCGCGTGCCAAAGGTATAGTTTAACAGTAAAGCAAAGTCAGAACTGAGGTTCGCGTGCCAAAGGTATAGTTTACTGAAAGTCAAGTGAAATATAGTAAAGCAAAACCAGAACTGAGGTTCACTCTCCAAAGGTATAGTTTAACAGTAAAGCAAAGCCAGAAAACACATTTGTGCAGCAAAGGTATAGTTTACTGAAGCACAAGTGAAATACATAAATGCAAAGCCAGAACAGAGGTTTGTGCGGCAAAGGTACAGTTTAACAGTAAAGCAAAGTCACAACAGAGCTTGGCGCGGCAAAGGTATAGCTTACTGAACGTCAAGTGAAATACAGTAAAGCAAAGCCAGAATAGAGGTTCACGCGCCAAAGATATAGTTTACTGAAGGTCAAATGAAATACAGTAAAGGAAAGCCAGAATTGAGGTTTTCTCACCAAAGGTATAGTTTAACAGTAAAGCAAAGCCTGAACAGAGGTTGGCGCGGCAAAGGTTTACCTAACTGAAGGTCAAGTGAAATACAATAAAGCAAAAATTGTCCCTTTAATTAATTCAATCAACGTACTATCTTAACAAACCTACCATGCCAAAAAGAAAATCCAATGCCAAACCACAACCTAAAGAGAAGATAATCCCCACCAATGAACCACAAGACTCCTGCACATGCCTTAAATGCTACAAAAATACGCTCATCATGACTGCTTGGGATTAACCAAGCAATTTATTCAATACCTGGAATCATCCAATGAGTTTCCATATCTCTGCAAACCATGCAAACCCAAACTGGATCTGTTGGAAAGAGTTGATACCATTGAAACCATTGAAACATCCCTTAACACCATAGTAGCATCCCTGGACGCAGTAAAAGAAAGAATATCCAACCTTGAAAAAAAAAAGACACAACGCAAAAACCTGAACATCCAATAGCTACTAACCACATCTCTACCCAACAACCACAACCCAATCCAAAACCCAATCCACAAATAAACACAACCCAGACAAATATTGATATCCCAATCCTCATCAGAGAAGCTGTTGAGCGTGAACGGAAACGTCCAAACGCCATCTTATTTGGTCTAGAGGCCATCAATGACAATGATGACATCACAACTGTCCGAAACATCATCAGTGATTATCAAGCATCAACCATCTCCGCTGATGAAATACTTGACATTTCCCGCATTGGCCGAGAGCTCAAAAACAGAGACGGCTCTGTGGCCCCACGCTTGTGCAGGGTCATTTGCAAAAATGAATCAAGCAAACGTAAATTCATTTACACTATAAATTCACTCGCCAAAACCAACACCAACCATAAGAACCTCCGTTGTCGCCCTGATCTAACCATACAGCAACGTGCCCGCTCCCGTGTACTCCGCACCGAACTCAAAAAACGTCTAGACAATGGAGAGAAGGACCTGTACATTGACTACCATGCTGACTGTATCAAAAGTAAGCCACACAACCCGCAACTCAGCTTTAACCCTCAACCACAACCCTACCTCAACCGATCCACCATCACCCAAGACTAGGCATGCACGCCCCTAACTACCTCAATTCCAACTACTGCTGGCCTTAAATGCAAACTACTCAATGCAAGAAGCCTCGTGAATAAAATACCTGAATTTTTCCTCCTACTAAATTCGACATTATATTTGTCTGTGAAACATGGCTCAATGCATCTCTCCCTGACTCCATTACCACAGTAAGAGACTATCATGTTTACCGATCAGATCGTGAAATTCGTAGAGGAGGTGGTGTTGCTATCTTCTATAAAAAGTCCTTACATCTAAAAAATATCCAAGTTACCCAGGAGCTTGCTCTTCCTGAGACCATCATCTGTGAACTATCCTTAAATATCACAATTCGATTCTTACCTGATTATGACATCGAACATGTAAACAAGCTAAATACATTACTAACATGGGCTGCATCCTGCCCATACCCTTTTATCTTTCTTGGCGATTTCAATCTACCTCATATTGACTGGACCCTAAATGATTGTACAACTGAAATCATACACACAACCTTCTACAATGCTATTACAAATCTGGGACTGGAACAACTAGTAACCAACAACACTAGACTAAACAACTGCCTCGATCTCATCTTCTGCAATAGTTTGAATTTAATTTACGGAATACAAACTAAAGAACCCTTTTCCAGCAGTGACCACAATATGATTGACTTTTGTCTCAACATACGCCCACACAAAAATCACCACAATGATGTAATCCCCAATTGTAACTTCAAAAAAGGCAACTATGATCTTATAGACAACGATCTCTCATCCCTTGATTGGCAATCTCTATTCACTGGATGCAATACTGTTGAAGACCATTACAACATATTTTTACTTGAAGTCAAAAGAGTCATCAAACTATATGTACCAACAACAACTCCCAAAACAAAACAAAAAAGCAGATTACCCATAACAATAAGGAAACTTCAATCCAAAAAGAGATCACTCTGGCGGAAAAACAAATCTGGTCACGTTGCCAATTTCAAAAGCCGATACAAAAATTTATGCCACCAGATAAAGACCGAATGCACCAATTATCACATTAAACAAGAGGAAAACCTTCTAAGCACCAATTCCACCCGTGCTTTTTACAATTTTGTAAACAACAAACTAAAAGACTCAAGGTCCATCCCACCCTTGATAGGACCTGATGGTAAAGACTGCAACGACGACACCATTAAAGCCAACCTCTTTAACACATTCTTCGGCTCAGTATTTGTAAACAGCAATGGATCATGCCCAGTATTTCCTAGCCGTACCACAGATAACAACAATGATCTAATACATATCGATTTTACAGAAGACAATGTTGAAAAAGCACTACGCAATCTAAAACCATCTCTATCTATTGGACCGGATGGAATATGTGCCTACTTCTTAAAAAAGCTATCCACTGCCATAGCCAAACCTCTAAGCATAATCTTTGAAAAATCTTTCAGGACCAGCTCCTTGCCTAACCTATGGTCACAAGCCACAGTCATCCCCATCTTCAAAAAGGGAGACCCAAGCCTAGTTGAAAATTACAGACCAATCTCCTTATGCTGCGTCACCTGTAAAGTCATGGAATCAATTATTAACCAATCCATCATCCTCCACTTAGAGACAAACAACCTACTCTCCAATAAACAATTTGGTTTCAGAAAAAAACTATCCTGTAATCTGCAACTCTTACACTGCAAAAACATATGGACGACACAACTCGACCAGGGCAAAGCAATAGACGCAATCTACATAGACTTCTGTAAAGCCTTCGATTCAGTGGTACACGACAAACTACTCCTAAAAATAAAATCCTATGGTATCTCTGGACAACTGAATAACTGGATAGAAGCATTCCTGGCAAACAGACAACAAATGGTCAAAATTGGAAGCGTCCTATCAAATTCTGTACCTGTCAATAGTGGTGTCCCCCAAGGCAGTGTTCTAGGACCAACTCTCTTCATACTCTACATAAATGACCTCTGTAATCATATTAAGAGCAATTGCATTCTTTTCGCTGATGATGTAAAGCTGTTCAATACCACAGACAATACTGCTACCCTACAAAAAGATCTTGACTATGTATCAGAATGGTCAAACAAATGGCAACTTCAAATCTCAACAAATAAATGCTCTGTCTTACATATTGGCAAAAAAAATCAGAAAATAAAATACAAGCTGAATAGTCAAGATCTTGTTGATGACCCAAGCTCTGTAAAGGACCTTGGAATACTCACCTCTAATGATCTAAGTGCTAGAGCCCACTGCAACTACATAGCCAAAAAGGCATTAAGAGTTGTTAACCTAATCCTACGTAGCTTTTTCTCTGGTAATATCACACTACTAACCAGAGCATACAAAACATTTGCTAGACCAATACTCGAATACAGTTCATCAGTCTGGAACCCACATTACATATCTGATATTAGCACAATTGAGAAAGTCCAGAAATATTTCACAAGAAGAGTTCTCCACTCCTCTACTCGTTGTAGAATACCTTATGCCACCAGACTTGAAATTCTAGAACTAGAAAACCTTGAATTACGCCGTCTTCGGTCTGATTTAAGCATGGTATATAAAATCATACATTGCAATGTCCTACCTGTCAATGAATACTTCAGCTTCAACCATAACAACACAAGAGCACACAATAGATACAAACTCAATGTTAACCGCACCAAACTTGATTGCAGGAAATATGACTTCAGCAATAGAGTGGTCAATGTCTGGAATACTCTACCCGACTCTGTAGTTTCTTCCCCAAACCCCAAAAACTTTAACCTTAGACTGTCTACTATTGACCTCACCCCTTTCCTAAGAGGTCTGTAGGGGGCGTGCATAAGCGCACCAACGTGCCTACCGTCCCTGTCCTATTGTTTCTCTTATTCTTCTTTTATTTTTCTTATATGTACCCATTTCATGTATTCACAACTATGTATACGCTTATACTTATTATCTTGTAAACAATTGGCAAATCAAATAAATAAATAAATAAATAAAAATAGATTTGAAGTTGCCATTTGTTTGACCATTCTGATACATAGTCAAGATCTTTTTGTAGGGTAGCAGTATTGTCTGTGGTATTGAACAGCTTTACATCATCAGCGAAAAGAACGCAATTGCTCTTAATATGATCACAGAGGTCATTTATGTAGAGTATGAAGAGAGTTGGTCCTAGAACACTGCCTTCAACTCCCAGAATCCTCCTCCAGTCATGTTAGCTGAGGAATTATGGGAGTTGAAGTCCACAAGTCTTAAACTTGCCAAGTTTGAAGACCCTTGAATTATACATAATACACATTGCATGTGTGCAACCGCACGTTATTGGAAGCAGGTCCAGATGCTTTGCCCTAGTAAAGACTCGCGAGTCGTGACTCGTGGGGATTAGATGAACCTGCACGGGTAGTCTTGTTAAAACAACACTTTGCGTAATTCCTCTACAGAATGACACCGGCCGAGAATTATGGGAGCTGAAGCGCAGTTCTTTGGAGAACACCGCGCTGAGGGAATGATGTTTTGAGAAATCGGCTAGAAAACAAGAAAACCGTTTTGTCGGAAGACAGAACACGCTTAGAATGGTATGCTTACTCGGCGATGACGTCACTCCCCACTGGGAGAGACTGCTGTAGCCGCAAGATCTCCTTTAGCGGGGATCCAGCTGTTAAAAGACAAAGGAGCCGTAATGCCGCGTGATACCTTCGTCATTAACGTTTTAGCCACTTTCTCTATCACACGAAAATCCAACGCTCATTGGCTGTTATTTTTTGAAGCACCTCGCCAACAGGCCAGGCGTGAAAAATGTCTTATTTGTATTGGTTGGTAGAGAGAGAAGGCGGAGATGCTCACAGTCCTATAAAAGTAGACTTCCCGGATTACTCTCTTCCTTTTTTTTCCTGGTTGTCGGTGGAGTTTGAAGTGGGAGGTAGGCTTTATCTTGTCAGACTAGTACTGGCGTTATTGAGTTGAAACGGGTAAGTGGAGCGGCGGCGGCCAGCGATCGAAAAACGTTCGTTAAGAGTCTCGCGGCCTACGCCTAGCAAGCGGAGCGCATGCGCTTGAGAAGCTTGCCGCTCGAGCCTCCATTTTCTACCCGTCTCCTGCTTCCTGCACGTCCGCCGGCCTCTGAAGTGGCCCTGTGCATTCAGCTTGCTACCTCAGCAGGGATTTCCCGATCCGGGATCATGGCCGTCCTACCCTTCAGGAGTTGCTGAATGGCAGTTTGCAGCCATTCCCGCCAGAACGTCTGAGAATGAGGGATTATAGGAGTTACCAGCATGTTCCCCCTTCTCGGGCCTGTTTTTTGTTATAGTTTAATCAGTTCATGCACCTTTGCTGATATCCTTCACTGGAATTAGTGACTCCTTTGACGCATGTAACTTGGTTTCTAAATGTGGAACCATCCATTTGGGAATGGATTCTCAAACTTGAATTAAAAAGTATAGGTGTCCTCAAGTGCCCTCTTCCATCTGACTAAGGGACAACAAGTTAGAAAAAGAAAAACCGTATTTCTGAGAATTCTGAAATTTGGAGGAAGTGGGAGATCATTTTGTTTTATCAAATTTATATGCCCTGTCCTCTGACATAACTGACTGAAGTGAGACTGGGCGATATACAATAACTACATTATACAAGGCCACCTAAAAGCATTTAAAAATAAAATGAGGGAATGTCTATTGAAAACTTTGTGAGTGGTTGAATGTTGATAATTCTGTACAGCCTTACCCATTCAGAGCAAACTGGTGTTTTTTTGTTAATACATCAAAGTACATTTTCTTCCCTTGAGAACATCTAAGAAAGTGCTGGTTAAATGAATACTGAATTTAATAAGAGAACGAGGTGGTGCAAATTAAACGTAGGTATGAAAATTGTGGGAGAGTGTTGCCCCTGTTAGTAAACTCTACATATATTCCATTCAGTTCCCTTAACTGGGATGTTTTACTTCCTATTAACTCATTAAATTTGTGAATATAAGCAAAGCTTTATTAAAAATGCTTCATAAGGACCATGAAAGCTGTTCTTTTTACTTTCATTTCTGTGGTGTCTTTGCCATCCTTTTTAGATCATATCTTTCCCTAATTTGGATATAGGACACCATGTTTATCCAGAACTAATGGTAATTAATGTGTTGTATAAGTCTCTAAACCATCTGTTTAAATTTTTAAAATCCCACCTTCCTCTAATGTCTAGCTAGTCAAAGAGAAAGGGGGAAATAATGGTTTCTGGCTTGAAGCAGGGGAGAATAAATAGGTGAGACATCTATAAAAGGCTAGTGCAGTTCACTGTTGTATAAAAAGGTATTCCTAATTAAGAATTAATGTGAACTGAAAGATGAATTTGGTTTATGAAATCATGCAGATAATTTGGTAGTGTTAATTGATATTGGATGAGACTACCACTTGGAACAAGCTCTTTTATCAGTTGAGTCTGCCACAAATTTGAGTGGTATGTCAATAGTAATATCTCCAGTGATTTCATTGTTACACGGCTTGCATTTGTTTAAAATGTATTTGTCCATAGGCTTGGCCGCTGTCTCTTTAGTACAGAATGCCTGTTGCCAGGAGTTGGGTATGTCGGAAGACTTATGTCACCCCCAGACGGCCTTTTGAAAAATCACGCCTTGATCAGGAGTTGAAACTTATTGGTAAGATTTATTCATTGATCTTTTGATTCTAGACAGATTGTGCCATGTGAAGTAAAACGATATGTTAAATGAATGGATAACAAAACTATTAAGAACTATAAATTCACAGGTGCTGTCAAGTGAAAACAAATATTTGACTCCTGGAGTTGTGGGTGTTCTATTGCTGGAGGTTTTCAAGAAAAGTTGGACAATCATTTGTCCAGGGTGGTATAAGGATTCCTGCTTTGAGCAAGGGGTTGAAGTAGAAGACCTCCAAGGGTCCCTTCCAGCCATATGATTCTATGAAATAAGTCCCAAGACTGTTTTGTGTTTTCTGTCATCTTCCAAAACGCCACGTTTGAGAAAATACTCTTGTTGGGAAATGAATTCTCCAATTGAAAAATTAAAACGGAAAAAGATCTCATTTTGATGGAATAAATTGGAAGGAGTGATATTCAGATTGAGATTCAGATTGAATTCTGTCCAGAAGGAGAATGGGTTTTTTGGAAAAATATAAAGGAGAATTGGAAGCCCCTTAGAGACTTTTGCATGAAATGGAAATAAAATGCATTTGTGATTTTGATGATTTGGGGGAAATAATAGAGAAAAGTGATGGATTTTTCTAATAGAGTAATGTGTGTGTATGTTTATGTATATGTGTATATATATGTATGGTATTCAGCTTTGTTCGGGTATTTTCCCACGTCATTATAGTTGTGCTTTTAAAGTTGTAGTAACGTTTCGGCAGAATCTCATCTGCCATCATCAGGCTTCTGTATTGTGTTCGTCTGTGAGTCAGACTTTTACAGTTGTTTCAGTTTTAAATTTGGGGCTAGCCTACTGCTGTGCCAGAATGGTTTTTTCTTCATCCTGATTGGTTGGGAGTCTTGGTCTGTGTTTATTGGTCTTGGAGTTTGCTGTGTTCTGCTTGATTGGTGTTTCTAATACCTTCTGTCTGTTTTGTGGCTTTTTTTGTCTTGATTGACGTTGAAACTTACAAGCAGATCATCTTGTTCCATGTGTAGATCTTTGATCATTTCCAAGAAGTGGTATGAGTTTTGTACATGTGAAGCTGCTGTTTCAGCATGGGGCTTTAGCTGTTTTGCTAAGTGTTTAGCTAGGTTTTGTAGTGGTGCTCCTCTGGAGCTGACTATGGGTCTGAGAGGTATGCCTTCTTTGTGTATTTTTGGGAGGCCGTATAGTTTGGGGCATCTGGTAGATTTTTCTCTTGGGATGATCATCTGTTGGATCTCTTTGCTCATGTGGCTGGTTATAATTTTCTTC
Source organism: Notechis scutatus (assembly GCF_900518725.1). The sequence continues at coordinate 78,006 of NW_020717269.1, forward strand.
TTGGTTAATTTTTCCAGATATGTGGTTGGGTCCGTGTTTATGGGTTTGTATGTGGAGTCTTGGAGTAGGTCTGTCAGTTTTGTTTCATAGTCTTTTCTATCCATTACTACTGTGGCATTCCCTTTGTCTGCTGGAAGTACGATTATGCTGCTATCCTTTTTTAGGGCTTGCAGCGCTTTTAGTTCTTCTTTGTGCAAGTTGCTTTTGGGTGGTTTGCTTGTGCATAAGATGTTAGTAACTTGGTGTCTTATTCTATCAGCTTCATCTGTATTTAATTTAGTTAGGCTGGATTCTACTGCACATATGATGGATTCTGTGGGGATTTTGGGGGGTGCTATAGCATAATTGAATCCTTTGGTTAGGACATCTGTTTCTGTTTTAAGAAGAAAATTATAACCAGCCACATGAGCAAAGAGATCCAACAGACGATCATCCCAAGAGAAAAATCTTCCAGATGCCCCAAACTATACGGCCTCCCAAAAATACACAAAGAAGGCATACCTCTCAGACCCATAGTCAGCTCCAGAGGAGCACCACTACAAAACCTAGCTAAACACTTAGCAAAACAGCTACAGCCCCATGCTGAAACAGCAGCTTCACATGTACAAAACTCATACCACTTCTTGGAAATGATCAAAGATCTACACGTGGAACAAGAAGATCTGCTTGTAACTTTCGATGTGGTTTCACTATTCACTCAAGTCCCGATAAAAGAAACTCTTGAAATCATCAAAAATAAATACCAACCAGCTAAACACCTCGTGGAACTAACAGAACACTGCTTAACCAACACATATTTCATATACAAAGGACAAAGATACAAGCAAATTGAAGGAGCCCCTATGGGATCACCACTGTCCCCCATCATTGCAAACCTGTTCATGGAAGAATTCAAATCCAGAGCCCTGCCTAATGCCACCCACAAACCCAAACTATGGTTAAGATACATCGATGACACATTTGTGATTTGGCCCCATGGAAAAGAAAACCTAAACAATTTCCTAACACACCTAAACAGCACACACCCCAAAATCAAGTTCACCATGGAAATGGAAACAAACAAACAACTACCATTCCTAGATGTACTAATCTACAAAAAAACAGATGGCACACTAGGACACACCATATACCAGAAGAAAACACACACCAACCGCTACCTCAACGCCCAATCCCACCACCACCCAGCACAGATAAACTCCGTGGCCAAAACACTAATTGCTAGAACCAAACGCCTGGCAGACAAGACACACATAAAGACTGAACTATGCACCCTGACTAAAGTACTGACAGCCAACGGCTTCCACAAAAGCAAAATCACCGGCTTGATCCACAAAAACACACTGAGACATAATGGAGACCTAGAAGATGAACAGACCTATGGAACAGCTGTCCTGCCCTACATAAGAGGTACTACAGACAAAATCAGTAAGATACTACACAGGCATCACATCAAGACTGCCTTCAAAACAGACAGAAAAATAGCAGCCATCCTTAGAAACTCCAAAAATAAAATTGACCTGGAAAACCAAGGCATATATGAAGTCCCCTGTGCATCATGCCCGGCCACATACATTGGACAGACCAATAGAAGAATAAGCACCCGCCTGGATGAACACAAAAATGCAGTCAAAAAGCTGGAACACACTTCCTCACTAGTCCAACACATGAAAGCCACAGGTCATAGCATCAACTTCAATGGCACCAAAACCCTAGCCACTATAGAAAACCCCAGCCACAGAATTATCAGAGAAGCCATAGAGATTGAAAAAAGACCTGAAAGCATGAATAGAAGAGATGATTCCACCAGACTGTCAATCATTTGGAAGCCTGCACTCACAAACAAATCTCCACACCACTAGCCAGGCAAACACCTGGGCACAAACAGATTCCCCCTGATACCTCCAGCTCAAACACACCCCAACCAGGCACCCAGATGAAACCTAGCTTCCTAACAAATGATAGCTGTCCATTTACTCGGAGCCAAGCTGCACTAAAAGCCTCCAATACAGGAACACAATGTTGCCAGCCAATCAAGACACACACAAAAAGCCACAAAACAGACAGAAGATATTAGAAACACCAATCAAGCAGAACACAGCAAACTCCAAGACCAATAAACACAGACCAAGACTCCCAACTAATCAGGATGAAGAAAAAACCATTCTGGCACAGCAGTAGGCTAGCCCCAAATTTAAAACAAACAACTGTAAAAGTCTGACTCACAGACGAACACAATACAGAAGCCTGATGATGGCAGATGAGATTCTGCCGAAACGTTGCTACAACTTTAAAAGCACAACTATAATGACGTGGGAAAATACCCGAACAAAGCTGAATACCATACATGTAAGTACCCGCGAAAACTTAAGAAAACAAGTATATATATGTTTATATATATGTTTATATATATATGATTTTATATATATGTATATATATATATGTGTGTGTGTGTGTATGTATATATATATGTATGTGTATGTGCAGGTCTTAGCATGTTCGGGTCTTTTCCCGTGCAAGATTGAGAGTATCTTGGCAACATTTCGACGAGGTCCCACTCACCATCTTAAGGCTGGTGCTTTCGGCTTCATGCTTGTGCGAGCAAAGTGTGATTGGAGCTGTCGTCTCTCTATAAATACTGGTGGGGAGGTTGGCTGTGTTGTTATTTCTTGATTGGTTGATGGAGTTGATGTTTGCATGGCTTTTTCATAAGAACATGTGTGGCTGAGGTATTGGCTGTGTGTCTATCAGCTTCCTGTGTTGTAACCACCTGGGTCATGGGCTGTGTGATGACCTTTTGAGTTCTATTCTTGTGACATCCTGGGTCTTGTGCTGTAATCTCCTGGGTCGTTGGCTGTGTTGTATCATCCTGAGGTTTTGTGGTGTAACCTCCTGAGTTCCATGATGTGATATCCTGAGCGGGTAGCTGTGATGTGACGTTCCGGGTTTTGGTTTGGCTCTGAGTTTGAGGCCTGGCTATGTGTTCATGGCGTGTGTCAGTTTGCTTGGTTTGGGGGTCGGGGTGTGTGGCAGCTGGTGATGCAGCCATGGTCTGGTTTCTGGACAGTGGTTGCCTTTCGTCTATGGGATGGGTTTGGGTTTGAGTCTGGTGAGGGAGATTGGTGGTGGCATCATGTGTTGTTTTTGGTCTGGTGTTGGTTTTCGTGGCTGGGACTCGTTTGTTGATAAGGGCTAGTTTCCAGATGTCTGGTAGGTGGAAGGTATCATCCCGTTTATTCATGTTGTGGGGGTGTTCCTCTATTTCAATGGCTTCCCTGATTATTCTCTTGTTGAAGTGTTCAGTAATCCTTCCTATTTTCCCTATAGCAACAACCTTGCCTAATCAAGGGTCTGTCCGTGATTGAACAGATGTGACCCTTAAAGTAATTGCATTTAAAATTTAGAATTCTTTCATTAGGTGAATATGGGCTGCGGAACAAGCGTGAGGTATGGCGAGTCAAGTTCACTTTGGCCAAGATCCGCAAAGCTGCCCGAGAGCTGCTGACCCTGGATGAGAAAGATCAGCGGCGCCTTTTTGAAGGTAATATCATGGCAAAACTAGATACTGAACAACTTTGGTGCTGTTGTTTTGGATACCTATGACTCACTTGAAGCCTGCTGAGTACTTTGATATATTTAACTTTTGTTTCTCATACCAGCTTTGTAAGTCACTAATCTGATTATAAGATAGGTGGTGTGTGTTATCTATATATATAAAAGTGAAAAAGCACTCACGCGTCATCACAATCTCCAGAACCATAAAGCCTACAAACTTGAAATTTGGCACGCATGTTCTTCTTGGCTTCTAGGTGCTCACTAAGAAAGGATTTTTCAAAATGACCATCAGAGCATTAGTATTTCCTATATTATTAGCACGCTCTGATGCTAAGGAGTTCTACTCCCCCTCCCCACCTGAAAAGAAATCTCTTCCACCTGCAGTTCAGCTAAGCCACGACCAGGCTCCATGCTGTCTCCTTGCTCACACAGCAAATACTGTTTCAGTTTCCAAACGGCCCTGAACTCTCTCACACACTGACAGGATGCTAGCCAGATGAATACCGATGGATGCTGGTAGGCAGACGCACAATTTTTCCCCTTATTTTCCTCCCCAAAAACTTGCCCAATCACATAGTTTTGTAGCAAAGCACAGGTACCCTGCTAGTAAGGTTATACAATGGCCTGGTTTCCACATCATGTTAAATGGTGTCAGGGAAGGAGAGTTAATGTGTGATGGAAATACCAAAAGGATTAATTGAGCCAATCAGTAATAGTTTACAATACAAGAGTCTTCAAATACCAACTGTAATGTCCACGAGGCTGAGTTCAAAATGTCTTTGCCTTCTGCAAAGTATGTTTGTTCATAGCTGGCTTTTATCTTCTTGAAGGAGGGGCCATTACCTTGCAGCCTTACTCCCGAGTCGCCTGTGCTGTTGTAACTGCTCTTTCCTCTGAGCAATCCTGCGCGCACGCACACTTGCCACAGGCTCCTTGGGAACCTCCTTATCACTGCTGCTAGCCCCCACAATCTCTGAAGGCAGCAGTCCACTCCCTAATGGTCCTGGCCCATCATCTGAGTCCTCGCTCTCCTCAGCCATCCGTACCTGCTGCCGGCTAACCACAATACCAAGGTAAGAAAATGCCAGCCAGAAACAGATAGGCTACTGTGGCCAAGCCAAGTACTGTGCCAGCCTGAATAATGAGAAAGGGGTTAGTAATGAAAACATTACTTGCCTTGTGTAAGAGCTTGCTAAGATACTGGGCTCTTTCTTAAATAAATGGGTAGGGATTCCGTAGTATCAATTTTTTGAGTCAAGGTGGTTGAGAATTGACAGAACAGTTGGATTGAACTTAAGTGTGTTCTTGAGTGTGATTTATAATCTCAAGCTCTGTTCAGTTGGAAACACATACTTTAATACTTTCCACAATCTCCCCGACACTGTTCTTGTCCCAATACCATTTCTATATCCTGGGATTGCTTAATTTGTATTTCTTTGCATAGCCAGTTAACTGATGGTTGTATCTTTTTCAACCATAAATATGCTAATCTGAACATTGCCTCTTTTAACATTATATAGAAAGACCCGTTCAGTGTACTGATGTGTCTCAAATTTCTCTCAGGCAATGCTTTGCTGCGCCGTTTGGTCAGAATTGGGGTGCTGGATGAAGGCAAAATGAAACTGGATTACATCCTGGGTCTGAAAATTGAGGATTTCCTGGAGCGTCGTCTCCAAACCCAGGTCTTTAAACTGGGCCTGGCTAAGTCCATCCATCATGCTCGTGTACTTATCCGCCAGAGACACATCCGGTATGCTGCTAAGAGCCAAAGTTTGGGGAGTGTGAAGTTTAAGATAACTGCTGACATTGGGTGTCAGCATCAGAACATGTGCCTCTGAAGTAACATTTGCAATGTCTTTTATGTGTAGCCTGTGTGGTGATAACTGGCCCCGGCCCTGGCTTGGGCCTTTATATGCAACCAAATCCTTTTGTGGATCAAAACCTTGGATAGCTCAGTAAACTAGCAGTGTCAAAATAACTCTCAAAGAATTCGGCAAGGTTCACTCTGGCTTGCCCATACACCTTGGGTGGCCAAGGTAACACAGTACTGCTCCTACTTAGCAAGCATAGCAGTAACCTGATATGATCCTTCTGTACAAGTAAATGATGGATTTTGCAACGGGTTGAAGGAAATTATACTGTCTTAAGTTGCTGAAATTTCCAGTAAGCAACCCCAGCAAAAAAAAGTTGCCAAGAGTTGTAGTTTTGACTTACTGGGTGGACTTAAAATTTTCCCATTTCCTGAAGCATGTATTTTACCACCAGCTGGAATTAGGTAAGTTTTACCTAATAAAGGCAGAAACAGCAACTTTCACATATAAATCAGTTTCTTCCATGATATCCTGGTGTGTTGGCTACTTCTGAAATGTAGTTCCATATCTGTTTTGTAAATTGGTATAAGATTCTAGTGTATTGAATATTTATGGTATATTTATGGGGAGATAAAGGCCGTGATAAAATTGCAAGTGGTACTTCTTTTCCAGCACTGAATACATACCTTCCTTGCATTGCCAAGGCAACTTTAAATGGTTTGGAGGGGGGAAGGCTGGGGGTTGGGGGATAAAACCTGATTAAAACTACAAAGCATAAAATTTGGTCATTAAGTGGGTTTCTTGCCTGAATAGGTTACTGTCCAGTCAGTGATAACACCATTTTGATTGCTCTATAATTCATTGTTACTAACAATTGCTCCTTTAAAGAGTGAAACTTCCAATAGAGAATATTTGGAGCTGAGGGATGAAATGAGGGGTCCTTGTGATGTTACCTAGTTTGGGTAATGAAATATCTGCAAGAAAACAACCAAGCTCGCAGAGCACAAAGGATCCCTGAGTGAAATTAGATTCCAGATGGATCCAGAAGCCTCTTGCAGTCACTCTGCAAATAACCCTGAAGCCAGCGGCCATTGGGACTTTGACTTCTGAATGTTGAGGGTAGGCTGTGAGCTCAGGAAATATTTGTAGAGCTTGTTTGTTTTGTCAAATATTTCCCATGAGTTCTAGGCAAGATTATTCACTAATCATTCCTTCCTCCCTTTTAGTGTAAGGAAGCAAGTGGTGAACATCCCTTCCTTCATTGTTCGGCTAGACTCCCAAAAGCACATTGACTTCTCGCTCTGTTCACCTTATGGTGGTGGCCGGCCAGGCCGTGTCAAGAGGAAGAACGCCAAGAAGGGCCAGGGCGGTGCTGGTGGTGGAGATGATGAAGAGGAAGATTAAAGTGTAGCGTGTGGCTTTCCTGCCACATAAACTGGTGGGCCATTGAACCTACTAACTAGAATCTACTAACATCATCCAATAAAAAAGTATTTGTGGATAAAATACTGTAGTTCCATGGTGTCAAGAGAATTATGAACATGCGGTAACTTGAACCAGTGGTGGGATTCAAATTTTTTTACTACCGGTTTTGTGGGCATGGCTTGTTTGGTGGGTGTGGCTTGGTCATGTGACTGGGTGGGCGTGGCCAACTCGGCAAGATGGTGCGGCACCTTTCTGTGAGTAACGAGTTGGCCACACCCACTCAGTCACATGACCGATGTTGCAGAGACAGGGTGATTTCCTACGTACATCCCCCCCCCACCTCTTCCCATCCCTGCCCCTGGAAAAAGAAACCCCCACTACAGATCACGACTGCCGAGTGCCTGCCAAATGGGTTTTGTTTTGGGGTGGTTTTTGTTTTTTTGCAGAAGCCCCTCAGAGATAAATTTGCACCGCCAAATCTTACTGTACCTTGTTGCGGCGCCCTGTTGCTGCTGCAGGCGCTGCTGTGGCCGTCTGAGAGCAAAAGTAGCGGGGGCGACGGGCGTGTGATGGATCCCTCCGCGGTCCCCTCCCGGGTAACAGCCAGGGCTTTGGCACCTCTTCCTCAGAGGCGCGGTGTCTGCCTCCCTTCACACACCTTATGGAGGGACACATGCCTGTCACCCCCATCGCTACTACGTTTGCTCTCGGTTCTTGGCTTCTTCCATGGGGGCGCTCTTAAAGTCGACCTTTAAGTGGTCCCGGGACATCCGCCCGCCTGCCCAGCGCCCGCCCTCCCGGAGCACGCTTTCTTCTCCTGGCGGATGCGCCTCTTCCAGCCCAACCCGGCCAGATAGCAGGTGACCACATGTCCCGGGGCTTCTCGCCCCCCTTGTCGCAAGATTCCTGCAGCTGCTGCATGCTTTTTTCAGTGTGGCTGCAGACCAGTATGCCCTGTTCTATGTGCTGAGCCCGGCAAGTCCGAGCAGCTGGCGCATAGAACAGGAGGGCGCTGGACTGTTGGAGAAGCGGAGCGAAGCAGGAGATCAGTAGCCACCTCTTTCACAGTGCAGAAATCCTCCCCGAATCGGCTGCCTGGTCTCTTTCTCTGCCTGTTCGTTTTGTATGGCCGAGGGAGAGAAGACCAGCTGGCCAAAGGGGCGACTGCTGGAGGCAACTCTTTTTCAGTCTCCAACCGCCTCTTTCAGGCAGAAATCCTCCCCCAACTGGCCGGCTGGTCTGGGCCGGGCCAGGCTGGAAGAGGTGCATCTGCTGGGAGAAGGAAGAAAACATGCTTCAGGTGGGCGGATGTTCTGGGGCTGCTGCACATGCACACTCCATGTGTAGCATATGCAGTGCACATGTGCAGCAGCCCTGGGACATCCACCCAAGCTGCGCCACGGCTGCCACGTGGTGGGGAAAGCTAGGAGAGCGACGGGCAAATGAGCAATTGGGCAACCGGGCGAACCATGCCAAATCACCGCTACCGGTTTGCCCAAACTGGTTGAATACCACCTCTGACTTGAATGTGTTTTTTCTTGCCTCTGCTCACCCGGCAATGAGATTTGAATGTTGGCTTCACACTTCCCAGATTGAGATGTTTGCTTCTTGCACAAAGGTGAATGGAATATGAGAATAAGAGAATCTGCTCTTATTCTTTTCCTCTCCCTTCCCACTTAACAGCAAAAAAAAGTTTTTTTTTTAGTGTTCAGAAATCCTTATTATCCCCTTGACATTTAATTATCCAGTTTAATTACCTATTGATGCCAAAGTGGGTTTTTCCGATTTCTCATTCATCTCTATTCGCTGTCAACGTTAGGAAGGAGAGTGAAAAAAAAACTTTCCCTTTTCACTTTCATTTGCTGCTTCCGAATCTTCCTTGGGAGCAATGTATCTTTTTTTTTAAATTTAAATTCCAGGATACCTTAATTGTTGCTTCTTATCCCGGTCAGCCAAAACTTTCACTTCTTAACTTCCTCCTGCACTTTCTTTTCCGGCTGAGTGCTTCTTTGAGGCGGCCATTTCTGACCGTCGCTCTTACCGCCTTCGGGAAAGGGAGTTTAGCCAGCTGGGGAGGAAAGATGCGGCTTTCCTCGACCCTGCTGGGATCTCCCCCCTCTTTGCCACCTCTACGGGGTGGCTTAGCCCCGAAGCCAGCCAGCTCGGGGCGCTCCAGCGGCGAGCCCAGGCAGAAACCGTGCACGATCGCGGATTCCTGCCTGCCGCCGAAGCCCTGCAAACCGGAAGTCTCAACATCAATGTCCAGAAATCTTTATTGTCTCTGGCATTTAGTTATATTTTCAGCTTAATTGCCTATTGATGCCAAAGCAAATTTTTCCGATTTCCGATCTCTTAGTTGTCAATGTAAGGAAGGAGAGAGAAGAAAAAAAAAACCTTTCCCTTTTCACTTTCTTTCGCTGCTTCCAATCTTCTTTGGGAGCGATGTTATATTTTGTAAAATTTAAATTCCAGGGTACCTTAATTGTTGTTTTTTCAGCTTAACCCAGTCAGCCAAAACTTTCACTTCTTATCTTTCTCCTGCACTTTCTTTTCTGGTTGAGTTGTTCTTTGAGGCGGCCATTTCTGACCGCCGCTCCTACCACCTTCGGGAAAGGGAGATTGGCCAGCTGAGGAGGAGAGATGCGGCTCTCCTCGACCCTGCTGGCAGTCTCCCCCTTCTTCACCACCTCTACGGGGTGGCTTAGCCCCGAAGCCAGCCGGCTCGGGGCGCTCCAGCGGCGAGCCCAGGCAGAAACCGCGCACGATCACGGATTCCTGTCTGTCGCCGAAGCCCTTCAAACCGGAAGTCATCGAGAGGTCTTTTCATGATAGAGGCAAAGACTCTTAGGGACAAGGAGTCTCCTGTCCCTCCCTTGCATAGTGTTACCTACAGAGTACATGAGGAAGAGAAAAAGGAGTCTGATTTTTCAGAGGTTGAAGATATGGCCCCAAAGAGGCCTTCCTTTACAGGCCTTTTTGATGTTCAGAAGTTTCGAGCATTATTGTTCAAAGCCAAGAAAACAGCAAAATTAGGACCTGAGGCTGATGTTGGAGAAATAGAAGGGGATGGTATGGTCCCTTCCTGACCAACTTTTCAATGAACCTGCAGTTAGACCGGAAATGGTTCCTGTCCCTAGGCTATTCCTGAATGTTATCCATAAGCAGATGGAAGCCTCAGGTACATCCACAATGTAGTCTGCCAGTGAGCGGCGCTTCTTTACTATGGGGCCTGAACTCACCAGTACCTTCCGTACCACGGAAGATGCACCTGTAGCTGCTATTATTTCTGCTTCCTCCAACCCTGCAGACTCAGGGGAGGCGCTAAAAGCTGAGGACGAGGATTGAACAATCATTCCAACGCACTCACCTGGCGGCTGCATGGGCAGTTAAGGCTGCTTCGGTGGCTTCTTTCTTTATGAGGTCTTCTTTAAGGTGGCTATGCCAACTACAGGACAGGGTCCCAGCCTCTGATGTTAGAGTTCACCAGGACATTCACAAATTGGTGGCTGCTGCAGAATTTACAGCAGATGCAACTCTGAACAGTGTCAGGTTTGCCTCTAAGGCCATTGCCATGTTGATTGCTGCCCTAAGGCCATTGCCACGTTGATTGCTGCCCTAAGGCCATTGCCACGTTGATTGCTGCCTGTAGAATGTTTTGGCTTAAGAATTGGCAAGCTGACGGGCGTCAAAAGTGGAAAGCGGCTTCTTCACCTATAAAAGGGGACAAGTTGTTTGGAGAAGTCTTGGAGCCCCACCTGGTGGAAACCAGGGATAAGAAGAAATATCTCCCTTCTCTGGCACGGTGCTCCAATTTCAGGGCAGCTTCCTACAATCGCAGATCCTCTTTCAGAGGAGAGGGCAGTTCCGGGACTCAAGGGTCACAGAGACAGCCTTTCAACCGTCAGGAACGTCCCCAGGACAGAGCAGCCAGAGATAGACCACAATTCTCAGGCCTTTCGTGGGGGAGGAAGTCGCTTCTTCAGGTGCTCCCACTAAATGTAGCAGTGGCCTTCCCATTGGGGGCAGACTATCCCATTTTGCTGCCCAATGGGAGACTACTACATCCGACGCTTGGGTGTTGAGAACAATTAGACGGGGCTTTTTTTTCGAATTTAGATCTCAGCCCCCCAGATCTTTTGTGCCTTGTTCAGTTTCCAAGGTAGCATCTCGCAGGAAATTGATGGAGCAGGCAATACAACATCTTTTGGATATCAGGGCCATCCAATCAGTCCCAATTAATCAACAGGGCAAGGGATTCTATTCCCATCTGTTTGTGGTTCCCAAAGCCTCTGGGTGATGGAGAGCCATTCTAGATTTAAAAAGGTGCAGTAATTTTTTTGCTGTACAAGTGTTTCCGGATGCATTCACTACAAACTATTTTGGCTAGCGTCAGGGAGGGTGACTTCCTCACTTCTATAGATCTAACTGAAGCTTACCTTCACATCAGAATTTGCCAATCACACAGACAATATTTTCGCTTTACTTACCTGGGTAACTATTTCCAATATAGGGCTATGCCCTTTGGTCTTTCCTCTGAGCCCAGGGTGTTCACTAAAATCTTAGCAACCTTGGCAGCTCGCTTGAGGACCATTCCTGTTTGAGTACCATGTTACTTGGATGATATTTTGATCCAATCTTCCTCTAAGGATTGGGCCATAAGGGATCTACAGACAACTATTACTCTTTTACAAGACCACGGTTTCTCTGTTGACAAAAAGAAAAGCCATTTTTCACCTACCACGAGTTTATTACATTTGGGAGCTAGGATTGACACATTATCTTGCAAAGTGTTTCTCTCACAGGAGAGGATAGACAGTTTACAATTAATGGCATTGGAGGTAGTGAAGGCTCGCTCTTCCCCCTTGGCCCTTCTTTCCCAACTATTGGGGGAAATGATTTCTGCCATTTCCATCGTGCCTTGGGCCAGACTTCATTCCAAGAAGCTTCAATGGTTCGTCTTGCCACTTCAAAAGGCAGGCAGAAGTCATTCGGCCCTCAGGGTCTCTGTCCTTGTGTCAATCAAAAGGTCATTGGCATGGTGGTCTTTTCCGGCCTTGCATGAAGGACAATTTTTCAAGGAACCTTCCCGTATGGTTATCACCATAGATGCCAGTCTCTCCGGCTGGGGAGCCCATTTAGACTCACAATTGGCACAAGGCCAGTGGTCTTCCTTAGAGAAAGGGAAGAGTATTAATTGGTTGGAATTGAGGGCTGTACGGTGGGCTCTCAAACACTTTAGAAACAGCATACATCATTCTCATGTTCTTACTTTGACAGATAATACAACCACCAAAGCACACATTAACAGACGGGGGTACAAGATCTCTAGCTTTAATGTTAGAGGCTGAGTGTCTGGGGAGTTGGGCTGAAAGGAATCTCTCCATCAGGGTGGAACACATCGGGGGGGGGGGGGGGGGGGGGTGCAAGCTGACTGGCTAAGCAGAGCTAAAATTGACCCCTCAGAGTGCAGTATTCCCCCTCTTATTTCAGGAGCTGGTTTGTAAGTTCGGACTTCCAGTGGTGGACCTGTTCACCTCTCTCCAATGCCCAACTTCCCAGGTTCTTCACCAGGTTCACAAACCAAGGAGCAGAAGGGACCAATGCCCTCAGGATCAGTTGGCCTCAGGGCCTCCTGTATGCCTTCCCCCCTCTTCTGTTGTTGCCAGCTGTAATCCAGAAAATTTTGGAGGAGGAGGCGGAGGTCTTACTGTTGGCTTTTTCCTGGCCCAGACGCCCCTGGTTTGCGGATCTGGTGAACCTCTCATGCTCCCGCCCTTGGAGGATCCCTCCTCTCAAAGTCACTCTCTGTTAAGGAGAGATATCACACCCAGACCCTCAGTGGTTCCATCTGACCACATGGCGGTTGAGCGGAGCACGCTGAGGAGGCAGAAGATTTCAGAGCGGGCCATTCAGACCATTCTAGCGGCCAGAAGACCTTCCACTAACAGGATCTATCAAGTCACTTGGAAAGCATTCTGCCAGTGGTGTCACAAAATCAGGATTTCCCCTTCTTCGACCTCAACGGCCAACGTTCTGGATTTTTTGCAGGAGGGTCTGGACAAAGGCCTCTCAGCTAATACCTTGTGTAGACAGGTAGCAGCTCTTTTTTCTGTTTTGTTCTTGCATAGAAAGGGTTCCCTGTCCCAAAATCAGACCATTCACAAGTTTCTTTTCTTTTTTAAAAAATATTTTTTATTTTTTAAGACAAACATATACAGACAGAAACATAAAAACATAAAACCATCTTCCAATTATATACATACAGTGTGTCAGTTGGTTACAAATCTTTTGTGCTATCCTTTCATAGTCCTTACTCACAGGTTGTATAGGTTCTCAGATTATCAATCTAGCATATGCTTATATATTAGTTATTAATCATTCATTTGACTAAACTATTATTCCATCATTTTATAGCAGATATTCTAGATTTTATTATAAATTTATACATTCATCCAATGGTTATATATTTTGTATTATATTCTATATCGATCTATTGAAACTTAGTCTATTTCATTGCCATGTCTTTTTATCTAGCCATTGATAAAATAAATCCCATATCATATAAAATTGTTTATCTTGTTCTCTAATTTCAAATGTCAATTTACTAATTTCAGCACAGTCCATAATTTTCTTAATAACTGCCTCCTGCATAGGTATTTTTTCATTTTTCCAGTTCTTAGCAAATACAATTCTAGCTGCTGTTAAAACATTTACAATCAAATATTTCAATTCTTTATTGTATATTTCCGGTATAATTCCCAATAAAAATATCTCTGGTTTAAAGTCTATGTGTTGTTTTATCATTTTTTCCAACCATGTGCGGATTTTAGTCCAATATCTTTTTCAATCCGAACATGTCCACCACATATGGTAATATGAACCAGGTATCTGATGACATTTCCAACATTTATCCGATTTGTTCTTGAACATTCTGACAATTCTCATCAGGGGTAGATGCCACCTGTAAAACATCATATACAAATTTTCTTTATAAGCAGTTGACATTGTCATTTTATAATTTTGAGACCACAATTTTTGCCATTTCTCTAAATCCCATATCCAAAATTTTTCCCCAAGCAATCATTGTTTCTTTAACTTGTTCTTCCTCTAATTTAAATTCTAATAAATGTCCATAAAGTTTTTTAATTACCTTTTCATCAGTACCTATCAAAATTTTATCTAAATCAGTCAACTTACCCTAGAAACTTTCTGTTTTAAGATCTTTATCAGATCTAGATTGTATTTGTGCATATGAAAACCAATTCATTTTATACCTTGTTCTTCCAATGCTTGCATAGATTTAAGTTCACCCTTTTCATTCCAATATCTCACCATATCTAACTGTTTGTTCCTTTTTATATACACTGCTCAAAAAAATAAAGGGAACACAAAAATAAGACATCCTAGATCTGAATGAAGGAAATATTCTCATTAAATACTTTGTTCATTACATAGTTGAATGTGCTGACAACAAAATCACAAAATTTATCAATGGAAATCAAATTTAGCAGCCCATGGAGGTCTGGATTTGGAGTTACACTCAAAATTAAAGTGGAAAAAAACACGACAGGCTGATCCAACTTTGATGTAATGTCCTTAAAACAAGCCAAAATGAGGCTCAGTAGTGTGTGTGGCTTCCACGTACCTGTATGACCTCCCTACAATGCCTGGGCATACTCATGAGGTGGCGGATGGTCTGAGGGATCTCCTCCCACACCTGGACTAAAGCATCCCCCAACTCCTGGACAGTCTGTGGTGCAATGTGGCGTTGGTGGATGGAGCGAGACATGATGTCCCAGATGTGCTCAATTGGATTCAGGTCTGGGGAACAGGTGGGCCAGTCCATAGCATCAATGCCTTCGTCTTGCAGGAACTGCTGACACACTCCAGCCACATGAGGTCTAGCATTGTCGTGCATTAGGAGGAACCCAGAGCCAACCGCACCAGCATATGGTCTCACAAGGGGTCTGAGGATCTCATCTCGGTACCTAATGGCAGTCAGGCTACCTCTGGCGACCACATGGAGGGCTGTGCGGCCCCCTAAAGAAATGCCACCCCACACCATTACTGACCCACTGCCAAACCGGTCATGCTGGAGGATGTTGCAGGCAGCAGAACGTTCTCCACGGCGTCTCCAGACCCTGTCACATCTGTCACATGTGCTCAGTGTGAACCTGCTTTCATCTGTGAAGAGCACAGGGCGCCACTGGCGAATTTGCCAATCTTGGTGTTCTCTAGCAAATGCCAAACGTCCTGCACGGTATTGGGCTGTAAGCACAACCCCCACCTGTGGACGTCGAGCCCTCATACCACCCTCATGGAGTCTGTTTCTGACCGTTTGAGCAGCCACATGCACATTTGTGGCCTGCTGGAGGTCATTTTGCAGGGCTCTGGCAGTGCTCCTGTCCCTCCTTGCACAAAGGCGGAGGTAGCGGTCCTGATGCTTGGTTGTTGCCCTCCTATGGCCTCCTCCTCATCTCCTGATGTACTGGCCTGTCTCCTGGTAGTGCCTCCATGCTCTGGACACTACGCTGACAGACACAGCAAACCTTCTTGCCACAGCTCGCACTGATGAGCCATCCTGGATGACCTGCACTACCTGAGCCACTTGTGTGGGTTGTAGACTCCGTCTCATGCTACCAGTAGAGTGAAAGCACTGCCAGCATTCAAAAGTGACCAAACCATCAACCAGAAAGCATAGGAACTGAGAAGTGGTCTGTGGTCACCACCTGCAGAACCACTCCTTTATTGGGGATGTCTTGCTAACTGCCTATGCTTTCCACCTGTTGTCTATTCCATTTGCACAACAGCATGTGAAATTGATTGTCAATCAGTGTTGCTACCTAAGTGGACAGTTTGATTTCACAGAAGTGTGATTGACTTGGAGTTACATTGTGTTGTTTAAGTGTTCCCTTTATTTTTTTGAGCTGTGTATTATTGGATAAGAAAAAGTTCCTTCAGAGTCACAAGTGTATCTAGTGTTACCCCACGTTGAGAACAATTCAAGTGATGAATTTGTTATTTAGAAAGCAAAACAGGAATCAGCCGGCTGAGACAGCATTGCGCTTCACTAATATTAGCAGGAATATAATTAAAAGTTTCTTGACCACATGTAAAAAACCATCCTTGCTGTAGCCAATCATGAGCAAAGTTAAAGTCTCTTCAAAAGCTGTGCAGTTCAAAGTAGGTGAGCTAATGCGATGACTGAGGTTTTTTACTTGAAGATGTACAATTAACTACTTTTGCGCAAGTTATATTTACAGGGACTGCTACCATTGAGGTGTGTAAAGTAATTGCATAATCAGCAGCAAATCCTGAAGTTTTTAGTTACTGCAGAAGGAGTGCAGACAGGAACTAAACATGTAGAAAGCAAAATTTCCATATCATAGGTTTCAGATAAGCAAAACACATCATTCTGTCTGATGTTAGCCAATTGCACCCATAAGTTTTACTTCATTCATTGCTCAAGTGAGTGTTTGTGTGAAATGACAGCCACTGATGCTGTAAACAATCAAGCATAAACAAATGAGCCTAGATTGGACACTGTGCCATCTGTAAAGTGAAATTACTGGGACTGGGACCGGATCCGGGGATTGGTGTAGACATCCTTGGCTGGGCAGACACAACAAGCTGGAATCCACAAAGATCCTGTAGGAGCAAACACAACAACACAGCCCTGCGCCCTTGGCCCCAAATAGTTAACTAAAACATTCAATTAATTTAAGGTACATTCAATTAATGTAAGGACATTCAATTAATGTAAGGTAAATAGAAACATTCAATTGCATTCAATTGATTTAAGATAAATAATACTTTTTAAAACTACTTTTTAAAACTTTTTAGAGACCCTTTCCCTCCTGTTTTATTTATTTGTGGAGACAGGCCTTAAATGATCGATGAGCATGTTCCATTCTGGCTATATTCCAGGTTGTACAAAATTGCAAAAAAGCCAAATATCATGTTGTAAAAAAGAGGGCTTGCCTTGTGGGTAACATCCATTTGCCAAAGTTGAGGATGAAACAATCTGCTTGGCTTGATTAACTGGAATATGGCAAGCTTTTGCCAGGCCTCTAGCATTTTGATGGAAAAAAAGAGTGACTGAAAAAAAACTCAGCAAAGCTATAGCCTTAAGAAAGAGGCCCAGAAAGGGGCGAGTGTCTACGTATGTAAGAAATACCTTCGGTCTTGTAGTAACTGTTGCAAAATTAAAAATAAGGTCATAAGATTAGGGACAATCCTGGGTGTAATATAAGCACCTGGAAGATTAAAAGTAAGTTAACACACATATTGAGAGTCAGAGATGAAATCAAAAGGCTGTTGAGAAAAAGTTTTGAAAGTTAAAATAGCAGGACACTTTCCAGGTATCATCATGACGATCCTTGTAAGGACAGGAAAGGAAGAAGTCATTAAGCAAGCAAGCCAAAGTTCTTTAGTCAAACAATACAGCTTACATAGGTAAAGGACATTGAAGAGATAAGTTTTTCTAAAAATAAAATTGAAAATCAGATTTACACAACTCCACCATTTATACCTTATTGTACTTATCAAGATTTAGAAGAAAAAGTTATTTGCAAAGCCCATTGTAAACCTTTCATGATTTTACCTGTTGTGCTGGCAATAGCCATGCATTCTTCACATTCTTGCTGTAAATCCTCCTGATGGAGTCAAATTTTAGTGTTAATTTTCTGCTTTAATCAAAATATGGATTAAGAGCATGTACAGAGTGCAGCTAATTTTAAATTTTGATTCCCCTTGCTGAAACTGGGAATTGAGCCATCTTCAAAGATAATGGTTCCAGGCCAACTGCCAACCTGGGAACTGAGCCACCTGTACAGATAACGTTCCAGGCAATTTGCCAATCTCAGCCTATCTATCTGAGGCTCCTTTGTGTGAAAATTGCTAAAAAAATCAGGAGATGAAGCTATGTAACCTATAAAAAAGTTATTTTCCAGCCTCATCTTTGTCGAGGCAAAAACTCAAAGCAGAGAAAAAAAATTGTTAAAGTGATCGAAAGCTTCACTCTCCCCCCCACCCTCCTGCCTCCGCCTTTACAACAACCAGTGAGGACAAGAAGAAATCACACACAAATAACTTTCATTATCAGTAAAGCACACACAAATGCACACACAAATAATCCTCTCTTTCCAGTAAATCACATACATTTCTCCATGGGATCTTTTTCATGTCCGGACCATTCTCATTTCTTACTCTCCTTTCAATCTGGGATGGGGGTCAACACAAAAACATTTATACCAACTTTTTTTACCATCAACATACTCACAAATTTGTACTGTAATCAAACTACTTGCATACCTACAATTCTTTTCTGAGAGCCAAGAAGTTCCATTGTAGATGATCTCACCCTCCAGGGCTGGAAATGATTACATACAGACACATTCTCACACACAACATTTCCAGACCTGGGGAGGTTTTGTCCCTTTAAATCTCCACGTTTTCTTTTTTTGGACAACCTATAGTTTGTTCTCAGAGCACTGGGATAACTCAAGGAGTGGTTCCAATCACAAAGGCTATTGTGGGCCTGAACCACTGCCTATCTGTCTCCCACAACTCTAAGCCCAATCCAAAAAAACAATTTTAATTCTCTAGCTGCCAAACATGTTACAATTAATTTATTTTGAACTGCAGCAGTTCCAATTAGGGCTATACACAGGTAAAGGATATTTTTTCAATTCAATCCTATTCAATTCTGCATACAATTATTTTACATTATTATACATACACAGCTAAGCTCTATTCTGCAGACAATTATACATTATTATACATACACAGCTAAGAAGTTGTAATGAAAATCTCATCATGAAAAGAATGGTAAACATTTTCTTCTTCTCTTAGTTCTTTCTATCACACGTAACAGCATAAATTAACCATATCTTCTTTGATCAACCCCAATGTACTTTATGGAGGGGCTCTATTTTAAACACGGATCTGTGTCTCGTTCCATGCTTCTGAACAGCAGAGCTAACTGTGGACCATTGAACTCAATGGAGCATAATTCAATTCTGCCACCCAGTGCATCAGAAGAGAGCAGTTGCCTGCATTCTAGTTACATCCATTGTTCTATCTCCTTAAGCATTAAATAATTAAAGAAGATTAAACATAAAAAATTTTAACAAATAAATTTATGTGTCTCTGTCCTGGGTTTCTAGCTTAAATCTCCCCCCTTTTTCTAATTGTTCCTTTAATATTTGCCTTATGGGGGTGTACAATGGCCTTGGAGAATAAAAAAAATTAGCCTGCTCAGAAGGAGCTGAAAGTCCAATTTGAGAAGATTTTGGAGTGACAATTTTTACCTGACCATAATCAGGAGGGGGGCTTATAGTCTATTATTTTGCTGAGACATCAGAGCCAGACGTTTCCACTGCATGACAGCGTTGATACCATCGATGTAATATTTGAACTGGAGCCTTGGGTATCCTTAACCTTCTATTCTCTTCTATTCTCTTCTATTCTCTTCTATTCTCTTCTATTCTCTTCTCTTCTCTTCTCTTCTATTCTATTGCACTCAGGATACCATTTCCCTATCCCCCACCAGGTTTTTTTTTGTCTAGCCTCAGTGTACTTTTGCACCTGATTCATGTAGCAGGAATCTAATTTCCTGAACATGTTCCTGCTGATGCTGAGATAGATTGCAACCCATATTTACCATTGATGGGTCCCGAAGGACCCGGGGTCTCGTAGGACAAAGGTGCGCACCTTAGGGGTCTGATGGTAAGCATGTTGGCTGTTGCCCACCCGGGAGGGTTGATAGCCCCGCCACGCAGGGTTCATGTCCCTGTTCGGGTGCCAAAATGATGGGTTTCAACGATCAGTCATCGTGCAGGGTTCCAAGATGTCTGACTGCATGGGCAGTGTTTATTCCATTATAG
Organism: Notechis scutatus; assembly: GCF_900518725.1. The sequence continues at coordinate 97,681 of NW_020717269.1, forward strand.
GGTTTTTACAAGAAGACAAAGGCAACATAGATACAGCATCTGGATTGGAGAATAGATCCCACATGGGTGAAACCTTTCAACCACATTGGTACAACCTCCCAACCAATCCTTAAAAGACTAGTGGTGATGTTAGTAAAATGAGGTCACCTATAAGTCCCGAAAGTCTGGGACTTTCCACCTTCACCAAGATATAGGGAATGAGGTCATGCCAGTCGCCAAGAGGCCCCTATAGGTCTAGGATGCTGCAGTGTGCCGCTAGCGTCACCTACAGGATCTCAATTGCTACTACACCACATCAAGTTTGTCACCTGATAATATAATTCCCAATTGGGCAAAGCAAATCCTCTTATTCTTGCATGTTGTAACAGTTTCAGTTTTATTCTCGCTTTCTTTCACTGCCAAATGTATTTTTACACTATTTTATTTAGATCTTCAAAAAACTCTTTCCCTAATCTGATTTGAATTGTCTGGAATAAATAAAAAATTCTTGGCAATACATTCATCTCAATTGTAGATATTCTCCCAAACAATGATAATTGCAAGTTTTCCCATTTTATCAAATCTGTTGCAATCTGTTGTTTGAGTTTAAGATAGTTATCCTCCTTCAGTGTACTGCATCTTGCTGTTATATATATCCCTAAATACTTAACCTTATTTTTGACCTGGATTTCCAAGACTTCCTGTAACTCTTTCTTTCGTCTTGCTAATATGTTCTTTGTTAATATCTTTGTTTTATCTTTATTTTCAAACCTGCTACTTTTCCATATTCTTCTATCCTTTCTATTAATTTAGGTACTGTTTTCAGTGGATCCTCTAATACACTGCTCAAAAAAATAAAGGGAACACAAAAATAAGACATCCTAGATCTGAATGAATGAAATATTCTTATTAAATACTTTGTTCATTACATAGTTGAATGTGCTGACAACAAAATCACACAAAAATTATCAATGGAAGTCAAATTTAGCAACCCATGGAGGTCTGGATTTGGAGTTACACTCAAAATTAAAGTGGAAAAAAACATGACAGGCTGATCCAACTTTGATGTAATGTCCTTAAAACAAGTCAAAATGAGGCTCAGTAGTGTGTGTGGCCTCCACGTGCCTGTATGACCTCCCTACAACGCCTGGGCATGCTCCTGATGAGGTGGTGGATGGTCTCCTGAGGGATCTCCTCCCACACCTGGACTAAAGCATCCCTGAACTCCTGGACAGTCTGTGGTGCAACATGGCGTTGGTGGATGGAGCGAGACATGATGTCCCAGATGTGCTCAATTGGATTAAGGCCTGGGAATGGGCGGGCCAGTCCATAGCATCAATTCGTCTTGCAGGAACTGCTGACACACTCCATCCACATGAGGTCTAGCATTGTCTTGCATTAGGAGGAACCCAGGGCCAACCGCACCAGCATATGGTCTCACAAGGGGTCTGAGGATCTCATCTCGGTACTTAATGGCAGTCAGGCTACCTCTGGCGACCACATGGAGGGCTGTGCGGCCCCCTAAAGAAATGCCACCCCACACCATTACTGACCCACTGCCAAACCGGTCATGCTGGAGGATGTTGCAGGCAGCAGAACGTTCTCCACGGCGTCTCCAGACCCTGTCACATCTGTCACATGTGCTCAGTGTGAACCTGCTTTCATCTGTGAAGAGCACAGGGCGCCAGTGGTGAATTTGCCAATCTTGGTGTTTTCTGGCAAATGCCAAACGTCCTGCATGGTGTTGGGCTGTAAGCACAACCTCCACCTGTTGACGTCAGGCCCTCATACCACCCTCATGGAGTCTGTTCCTAACCGTTTGAGCAGCCACATGCACATTTGTGGCCCGCTGGAGGTCATTTTGCAGGGCTCTGGCAGTGCTCCTCCTGTCCCTCCTTGCACAAAGGCAGAGGTAGCGGTCCTGATGCTGGGTTGTTGCCCTCCTACGGCCTCCTCCACATCTCCTGATGTACTGGCCTGTCTCCTGGTAGCACCTCCATGCTCTGGACACTACTCTGACAGACACAGCAAACCTTCTTGCCACAGCTCGCATTGATGTGCCATCCTGGATGACCTGCACTACCTGAGCCACTTGTGTGGGTTGTAGACTCTGTCTCATGCTACCACTAGAGTGAAAGCACTGCCAGCATTCAAAAGTGACCAAACCATCAGCCAGAAAGCATAGGAACTGAGAAGTGGTCTGTGGTCACCACCTGCAGAACCACTCCTTTATTGGGGATGTCTTGCTAACTGCCTATGCTTTCCACCTGTTGTCTATTCCATTTGCACAACAGCATGTGAAATTGATTGTCAATCAGTGTTGCTACCTAAGTGGACAGTTTGATTTCACAGAAGTGTGATTGACTTGGAGTTACATTGTGTTGTTTAAGTGTTCCCTTTATTTTTTTGAGCAGTGTATAAATACCAGGTCATGTAGAAAGGCTTGCAATTTGTACTCTTCCTTTTTAATTTTCATTCCTTTTATTCCTTTTTTTCTCTAATGCACTTCCAATGTCAACACAAACAACAGAGGTGACAGTGGACAGCCTTGTCTAGTCCCTTTTCTTATATCTATAGAATCTGTTAACTCTCCATTTATCATAACCTTTGCAGTTTGCTTGTATCATTTCTATGGCTTGAATAAATTTTTTTACCAAAGCCCATTTGTTCCAGTTGTAGTAACATAAATCACCAACTCACAATGTCAAAGGCTTTCTGTGCATCTAAAAACATCAGCGCCATTTGCTTTTCAGGATGTGCCTCATAATATTCCAAAGGATCCAGAATTATTCTCATATTATCTTTAATTTGTCTCTTTGGCAGAAATCTGTTTTGATCAGGATGAATAAAGTTATTTAAATATCTTTTCAGTCTTTCTGCCAGAATTGAAGCAAAGATTTTATAGTCTGAATTTAATAGGGATATGGGTCTATCGTTTCTAACTTGCTGTGGGTCTGTGTCACTTTGGTATAAGTGTAATGTATGCTTCTGACCATGTTTTGGGTATTCTCTTTTTTGACATAACTTCATTCATAACTTATAGTAATTGAAGATTCAGCGTTTCCTGAAATGTCTTATAAAATTCCACTGGCAAACCATCTGGACCTGGTGCTTTTCCAATGTTTTGGTTTTTTTTAAAGCTTCTGTTAGTTCCATCATCGTTATGTTCCCTTCTAACATTATTTCAATGTCTTTGGGTATCTGGGGTAAATTCGCTTTCTGTAGATATTGCTTAATTCTTTCTTCTTGAATATTCTCTTGATAATACAATTTTCCATAATAATCTTGTATATTTTTCTTCTTCTCCGCATTTTCATAGCAGATATGTCCTTATTCATCTATTAGTTGATTTATCCTTCTTGATTCTCTTTCCTTTCTCAGTTTATAAGCTAACCATCTGCCTGGTTTATTTGCATCTTCGAAATAATTATGTTTAGCATTTTTAATTTTTTGTGCTAATTCCTCTTTTTCCATTAATCCCATTTTATGTTTAGTTATGTCCATTTTAATTTTAATGTCTTTTTTGTGGAGATTTCTGTAACTCTTTTTCCAGTCTCTTATATTCATCTTCCAGTGTTTTACAAGTTTTTTTTCTGTTTTATATTTCTTTTTCTTGTATATTCTATTATCAAACCTCTTGTGTAGGCCTTCATCGTGTCCCAGAGATTCTGTAAAGATGTATCCTCTTTTTTATTTTCTTTAAAAATGAAAACCAATTCTCTCCCAATTTTCTGTTTAAAATCTTTTTCCTTTAATATTGTATTATTTAGTCCATCTAGATCTCCTCTTTTGTCCTTTCCATGTAACTGTCATTGGATTATGATCTGCCCAAGTACTGTTTTCTATTTTAATTTCTTGTATGTTAGAGAATAATTCTGTTGACATCCATATCATATCTATTCCAGACCATGATGCATGTCTATTTGAATAAATAGTATATTGTTTATTTTCCACATTTCATGCATCTTTTAAGTTTATTTCCTCTATCATTCAAAAGAAGGATTTTGGCAATGTCTTTCTAATTTTCTTTGTTGTTTTCTGTGTTTTATAGTCCAATTTATCATTAATTATTTCATTAAAATATCCCATTATACACATATTAGCATAGTCCAGTTCAATTATTTTCATATGTAATTTCCTGTAGAATTCTTCTTGGTTATCGTTTGGAGCATAAATTGCTGTTAAAAGTGTTTTTACATTATTGTCCATTATCTCCACCATCAAAATCCTTCCATCATCATCTGTATAAATTTGTTCCGCAGGTATTGTATCTCTAATGTATAAGGCCACACCTCTTTTTTTACATTATGTCAATGATGTGAATAATTTCACTAATTTTTGTTGTTTCAGTATTTATTCATGTTTTTTAATATGTACTTCTTGTAGGCAGATTATATCAAACTTTAATTTCTCTAGTTTCTCTAGTTTATGGAATACTTTTCTTCTTTTAGTGGCTAAATTAAGTCCATTTATATTAATAGTAATCAATTTTCTCTCATTCATTTTAGACTTTATAAGAAGGATTTGTTGCTCTAGTAGATCTTGGTTCTCGTTGCTCTCTGGGTACACCACCTACTGCTCCTTCTTCTTTTTCAATTGCTGTTATACACTCCTCTTGAAATTCGATTAGCAACTCTTCTTTTCTTGTATCTTCCTCCTTTCCTCTAAAATATTCTAGATAGAATAGCTCAGCTTTTTCAACTGTGTCAATTCTGTGTCTTTGTTCCTGCCAGGTGAACATAAGACCTTCTGGTATTAACCATCTGTAATTTACTCCTCTCTTTTAGTCAGAAATATTCTCTTCTCATCTCTCTCACTGTTCTTGGTACTTGCTTCAGTATCACAATTTCTTTGTCTTTGTACTTTAGCATTTTCTCTCTTGCCACCTGCAGTATCTGTGTTTTAATAGTTTTCTTTGTAAATCTAATGTGAACTTCTCTTGGTAATTTATTTCTCATTGTGTATCTTGTATAGATACAGAACACTTCATCCATTTCATCCATCATCATCTAACGCTTCTGCCAGGATTTCTGTCATTATTTCAGCAAGGTTTTCACCCTTTTCTTCTTCCATATTTTGGAATCTCAGATAAAATTCTGACCTGTCATTTTCCCATCCCAATGATCCGCTCCTATCTCTTTCAACTTCACTCAATCGAGTATCAATATCTCCAATTTTCTTATCTCTTTGTACATCTTGTTCTTCTATTTTCTTGAATCTGTCCTCATATTTCATCATCATCTGTAGGATATTCTCAACTTTCTCATCTGTCTTTTCAGTTCTTTGCTCAATATTCTCCGTTCTCTTTTCAATAGTCTGTTTTTGCTTGTATATTTTGGATTTCTTGCATAATCATCTGCAGTGTCACTTCCTTCTCCTTCTCCTGTTGCAACATCATCTGTATTGATCGTTGTCTTCCAGATGGTGAAGAGGAAGAAGTTGGTATTGAGAAGCTGAGGCTGCTATCTTTCTACTCATCTTGTAATACTCGATAAAAAAAAGAAAGAATAAGAGACAAGGGCAGACAACTGCCACCCCAATAAAAAATAAAAAGAGAAAAATAAAAAAGGGAAAAGGAAGAATCTTCAGGCACTTGTATACCTTAATCCAATTGGTTCCAATTATATATATTTAAAAAAATTAAAAAGAAGAGAGGGTGAAAAAGCAGGAAAAAAAAGAAATTTTAAAAATAGAAGCCTGTGTATTTCCCTTAATAAAAAAGTAAAGCAAAACAAAAGGAGAGGGAGAAAAATATATTCTAGTTCCTGGCTCAAAAGGCTAAAGTCCAAACATAAAAATCCAGCTGGAGGGGAAGTAAAAAAAAAAAAAGGATAAAAAACAATTCTGACAGAAAGCAAACCACTGCCACTTAAATGTCCAAGGCTCTTTAGTAAATCAAATCAGAATTTCCAGTTCTATTTTCAAGGTCACTTCAATCTTCTTTCTTTCAACTTCAAATCCAGACTCTGGCTATCAATAGTTTCACAGAAGACCACCTGTATAAACAATCTACCATGCTCATCCCACTATCTTTTCAGTAAAAGGCTCAGAGTCCTTGAATGCAACACCAATGCATAAACAAGTAAAAAAGAAAAAAAAACAATGTATCCAAGCCTCTAGATGGCAGTGTTACTTATTTCCCTTCACTTTCACTTCCTCTCATATATGCCAGGAATAGATAAAAAAAGTAAAGTCTTTAAAAGAAAAAAAAAAGGTAAACCTCAAATGAAAAGGCTAAAAAAAAAGAGTCCTAGTCAAAAGAGACTTTCAAAGAGATTATTTAAAAAGTAAAAAATTAGAGAAAAAGACCAATCCAGTTTAAAATTGAGAAGCTTTAACCAAATTCCAATAAAAAGGAGAAAAAAACCCTTCAGTTTAAATTTAGCTTAATCTTGCTGCTTTACCTCTTTTGTCTTCACTTTTAATTTCACTTTAAGTCTTTTAGGGTGTTCTCTCCAAAAAATAATAAGTAGAAATTCATCTCACCAAACTGACACACTTTCCAGCTTTTCTTCCATTCCGGAGCTGTCCCAGCTTCAGCAGCTTGATTGGCTGCCTCTCCGCAGCCCGAAAAAAGGGTTTCTCCTGGATCTACCAGGGACTTTGCGGTGTCCCTTGGATCGACAGGATGTGCCCTTCTCTGTCACCATCTCTACAGGATGGATTAGGTCTGATAGGACCGTCCAGCAGTGGAGATATCAGCGGCGATCTTGGAGATTCAAGTTCGCACGTTGTACCGCCGAGACACCAGCTGTGCTCTCTCCACCATTCACAAGTTTCTAAAAGGGGCCTCTAACATCAGGCCACCAGTGGTTCATAGGTTCCCTACTTGGGAACTTCCTAAAGTCCTGAAGGCATTTATGCATCCTTTTGAACCTCTTAAATCTATAAATTTGCACCACCTATCTCTCAAAGTGGCATTCCTTGTCGCCATCACCTCGGCTAGGAGGATTTCAGAGTTGGCCGCTCTTTCTGTAAGGGAGGACTTGTGTGTCTTCCATACAGACAGAGTGGTGTTACGTTTAGATCCATCTTTTATCCCTAAAGTTAACACCAGGTTCCATAGGGCTCAGGAACTCGTTCTTCCAAATTTCTGCCCAAATCGTTCCTATGCCCTTGGGAGAGCATGGCATACTCTGGATGTCAGAAGGGCTTTAAGGGCTTACATCCGGAGGACAAGACCTTTCCGCAAGTCAGAGGCACTTTTTGTGTCATTCCAACTCAGTTCATTAGGGTTAAAGGTGTTGCCAACAACAGTGGGCAGGTGGATTTGGGCCTGCATAGCTAAGGCTTATCACAACTCGGCTCTTCTGGTTCCTCAAGGAGTGACAGCTCATTTGACTAGGAGCACAGCAATGACAGCGGCATGGGCTACCCAAGCGCCCGTTGAGGAGATCTGCAGAGCGGCCACATGGTCTTCACCGTCTCCCTTCATTCGTCATTATCGTCTAGATGCCTTTGCTGCAGCTGATGCCGCTTTTGGCAGAAGGGTTCTACAAAGTGTGCATGAACACTGATGTAAGTAGGACCAGACTCTTGCCCTCCCTGGAACTGACCAGCTTTGTTATGTCCCAACCTATCTGGACTCACGTAACCACAGATAGGAAAACAAACATTGGATTACCTGAATGTTCCTTTTCTTCTGTGGTGTAGTGAGTCCAGCCCCACCCTGTTTGGTCTGGGGTGGGCTGGGGGAGCAATAATAGGTTTTCTTTTTATCTTGCAACTACAGTACCACATCAGGTCTGCCAAGTGCTTCATCAAAAGCTATGGAGTGGCCACAGCATAGGGCGGAGCTTGAATTTTGGAGCAGACTCAGTCCAACAGGTGTGAGCTGATATTACCCAACCTATCTGGACTCACTACACCACAGAAGAAAAGGAACATTCAGGTAATCCAATGTTCGTTTTCCTCACACTTGAGTGGTATATCTCTGCTAGTTGCCTATAAAAATGTTAAACTTTTTTTCTTTCTTGTAACTGGTTTCTGAGTCGGCATTCTTGAAAGCTGTCAAGTTACAGTAATGACCTTTACTAAAGGGATGACTGGAAATGGGGGAAGGAGAGAGGTCAGGATCACACAGTGGTCAAAGTGGAAATGGAGGAGGAGAGGACTGCTGTGGATTTGGTGCAGTGTAGCTTATTGCTCAAAATCTGCCTTCAGACTGACCTTGAGGTTATTTACAGTATATTCTAAAGAAAGAAACCAGAGAAGGCTCTTGGTTGTAGATTCAAACATTCTCCTTGTTACTGGGTGTACAATTTTCTTGTCCACCTGAGAGTTTGTAGAGAAAGATGCACAATAGTTGCAGCTAAACACAAATTCTGTCCTTGTTGATTTCACTACTGGGCAGTGCAGTTCCTTGTGCAGTTAGCAGAGATATTTGTCTCAGGACTGTTTCACACAAACTTGTGCACCTTTCAACAACTTTCAACTAAAGATGAGAACAATTGGGAGGTGCTTAAGGCAGCTCTGCCTATGGATAGAGTAAAAACTTTCTGCTATACTTCTACCTCTGCACAAGAAGCGTTTGAAATGTGGAAGTGGCTAGCTTGGAAAAATGGGGAAGCGGATTATATAGGATAGGCATCTCCAGATCATTGACTAATCTACTCTGCTAGTCTTTTTTCAGATAATTTTCAGTAGCTTTTGGAAGGCTCATTATAAATAGCTGCACAATGAAATGTTTGGCTTATCTGTCAGATGGTTTATTCCAAGAAAATAGTGGAGCATCAGCAGTACACTATCTACAACCAGCTCTGTTCATCCGTTCTAACAAGGAAGGCCCCAACTCTGCATACATTAAAAGGACTTAAAACTGCTGCTTTAGTTCTTCCTTTTAGCTGCAGATTGAGTTCAATAATGCCTGGGGGACTGGCAGCCTCTGCAGCTGAGCCCTGGTGTCACCTCTGCCCTGCACACTGGCTCGTACAGCCCGCTGTCACAGCTCCTGCAAAATGGGCACCTTGCAACGGAGTGGCTGTGTGGGCCAAAGGCACTGGAGGCTGACCCTCACTCTCCAAGGAGCAGGGACCCCCTTCAAGAGCCCCAAGGCAGAGATAATACTCAACTAACTGGACCACACAACTGAAGGCTGGGGGATGGCCAGCTCCTGGCAAGGCCTCCAGGTGGAAAGCTGAGTCCTGCTGCTGAATATGTAGGTTGGTGATGCCTGTCCTGGTGCGGACACTCAAGGTGAAGAGGTGATGGTCGGAGGAATCTCTCACCAGGAAGACACCAGGAGGCTGTGAAGTCAAGAGCCTCTTGGCTTCAGCCCCTGACAGGCTGCCCCAGTAGAAGCCACTGGCCTCCAATCATTCCAAGGCACTTTCCACCCACTCAAACTTTCCACAGAAACTCTTGAAATGGTAGGAAAGGATGGCAGGGCCTGTCATGGCCACCACGACTGGTGTAGCACTGGGGGACCATCACACCACCAATTGACTAGTGGACAGCTTGATTATCAGAGCTGCATCTGAAAAGGAAGATATCAATTCACAGGCACCTGAACTTCATTCACATCAAGGGTGTTAACCTGGTTTGACCTGGTAAGTCAAAATATTTGGTATGGGTAAATCCTCAACTTACAACATTCATTTAATGACTGTTCAAAATGACAATGGCACTGAAAAAAGCAACTTATGACCAGTTCTCACACTTATGATCATTGCAGTTTCCCCAGTCACATGATCAAATTTCAGATGTCTGGCAACCAGCATATATTTACAATGGTCTCAGCGTCTCAGGCGGAGCATGGTGGATAAGAAAATTTTGATCTTGGTGCTTAAAGCCTGTATGCCAGCTTCTTCAGCATGACTATACAGGTAGTGACTGTACAGGTAGTCCTCAATTAATGGCCACAACTGGGACCAGAATTTCTATTGCTAAGGTAGGTGGTTGTTCTGTCATACTTGATTTTACAACCTTTTTTGCCACAGTTGTTAAGTGAATCACTGCAAATGTTACTCATTAAGCAAATTTGCTGCCTCCTATTCTGATTTTGCTTATTGGAAGCCAGCTGTGAAGGTCCACAAATGGCAATCACATGCTGCAACTTTATAAATACATGCTGGTTCCAAAGCACCTGAATTCTGATCATGTGACCATGGAGATGCTGTGCTGGTTGTATGGGGACCTGTCCTAAGTAACTTTTTCAGTGCTATTATAATTTTGAATGGTTGCTAAATAAATGTAAGTCAAGGACTACCTGTAAGCACCAGTATGGATTTGATTTGTTAATTTCATGTATTTTAAAACTGCTACCCATATGGGACTTCCAGGTGATGTCGCAGCGCTGTTGGACATGAGGAGCGGGTCTCTGTGCTCCACACCGAGTTCTCCCTGTTGGAGGGCTCCAAAAAGAGCTAAAGCCACCCTGTAGGGGTGGTGAAGAAAAGAGGGGTGCCTTGTGGTTTGGGGACAGCCTCAACTCTCCTGCTGGACTCAGGGCTTCTTCCCTCTCCCTTGATGAGAAGAGGCAGCCATCATGGCTGCCACGAAGCTGGGACAGCCGAGGGAACAAAGAACTGTGCAAGAGCGATGCAGATGAACAGTGATTAGAGCTGGGTGAGAAGATTCCTTTTTATTTAGACCCTAACTTTAAAGAAAAAAAGAGAGAAATCCAAAGTTTCTCTCTACCATAGAGAGAAAAATCCTAGACCCGAAAGAAAAGGAACTAAGGGGAGAAAAGCTAAAGACCTTTTAAAACACAGAAAATTGGACTTTTAAATTGGGCAGGCGTTGTTTTGGAAAGGCACTATGACTACAAGTGGGACCAGAACTTCCATCCCTAAACAATGTGGTCATTAAATGAGTCAGACCCATTTTGAACACGTGATTGCAAGGATGTTGGGATAGTTGTAATTGTAGGACTGGTCAGAAGTCTTTTTTTTTTCAGCACTATTGTAACTCTGAACAGTCATTAATGGTTGTAAGTCAAGGATGACTTGTAAGTCATTTGACATTCTCAACCCAGTGACCTTCAGATGCATTGGCTACAACTTCACATTATTACATGTCAGCTGGAGATAACAGGTGATGTAGTATAATGAATCTGGAGATCACCAAATTGAGGAAGCCTACTCCTAAATCTTCATTCTGATCCTATAAAAATGCCTCCTATTGAAGTATCTTAAGATCTTGGGAGACTGGCAGGTAGCAGCTCCTGGCTAACCTTATCTAGGCTCCAAAGCTAAGCAGGGTGAGTGCTGGTCAAGATTTGGATGATAATTTTTCAGGGAATTTCATGGCTGAAAACCAGTGGTGGTATGCTGCCGGTTCACACCGGTTCTAGTGATCCGGTAGCGCCGGTCAGCAGTTGGCCCCACCTACCCGCCCCACCCTTTCCTTTGTAGCTCTGCTGATTCACACGGCAGAGCGGATTGCTGCGCCTCAGCTGTTTTACTCACCAGTGCTGATGGTAAGGTAAGTTTTTAAGCTCAAAATTGCCTGTTTTAGAACACTCCGCACGTGCCCACAGAACCAGTTTGAATCCCACCACTGCAAACTAGAGCAGGAAGTGAATACAGCAACTGAAGAAACTGACCAAAATCACTATTATGTATGGTAGTTGCCAAGAAAACTAAATGGCCATGTTCATGAACTCAACAGGTGTAGTAGCCACTGAGATCCTCTGGATGGTGCTAGATGCTAGCAGCAGACTGCGCATTTGGCTAAGGGCGCCTCTTTTGTTACTGCATGATCTCATTCCCTATATCTTGGTGAAGGTGGAAAGTCCCGGACTTATAGGTGACCTCATTTTACTACCATCACCACTATTCCTAAGGATTGGTTGGGAGGTTGTACCAATGTGGTTGGGAGGTTTTACCCATGTGGGATCTATTCTCCAATCCAGATGCTGTATCTATGTTGCCTTTGTCTTCTTGTAAAAACCCTATAAATGTAATAAACACTGCCCATGCAGTCAGACATCTTGGAACCCTGCACAATCACTGATCATTGAAACCCATCATTTTGGTGCCCAAACAGGGACATGAACCCTACGGGGACGCAGCTCCCAACATACTTGCCTTCGTCTGGAACAGACCCCTAAGGTCCGTCCTACGGGACCGATCAGAGGTAAGTATGGGCTGCAATCTCAGCATCAGCAGGAACGTGTTCAGGAATTTAGATTCTTACTACACGAATCAGGTGCAAAAATACCTGAGGCTTGAAAAACGCTGATTGAGGAGATAGGAAAGCTTTGTCCCTGGGACCCTGAGCGGAAGATGCTCAGGTTACAGGATTGGATAAAGATAGGACATACTTTACATATTGAACCCAAGGCTCCAGTTCAAATATTACATCGATGGTATCAATGCTGTCATGCAGTGGAAACGTCTGGCTCAGCAAAATAATAATAGACTATAAGCCCCCCTCCTGATTATGGTCAGGTAAAAATTGTCACTCCAAAATCTTCTCAAATTGGACTTTCAGCTCCTTCTGAGCAGGCTAAATTTTTTTATTCTCCAAGGCCATTGTACACCCCTGCGGCTTTGCTCCGCATTTGGAAGGCTGCCCACTGGGTGGTCGAATGCATCAAGAAAGACACCAACGCAGGTTCTATCTTGGATGAGCTGCCCCGATCACAAGTTCGGGAAGCTCTTTTATTAAAAAACACACAGTGATACGTCACAAGCAGTGAATTCTATCCAATCATTAAGTTACATGAGAAGGAATATTAGTGCACACATAGTAACATCCAATTACAGTGCATGGTAGTGTGAAAGGTGCAAGGTAACAAATCAGCGCCTGCATTACAGTTATCCGCCCATGATGACGTGTTTGTTGATTGGTGATCTCTGTTCCTGGTACGCTTTTCAGCCTACGTGAGGCCTAGAGGCCTTGAGGCCTGGTATGTACCGAAACTATAGAAACTAATTTATTACTGCACACCCCCATAAGGCAAATATTAAAGGAACAATTAGAAAAAGGGGGGAGATTTAAGGTAGAAACCCAGGACAGAGACACATAAATTTATTTGTTTAAAATGTTTATGTTTAATCTTTTTTAATTATTTAATGCTTAAGGAGATAGAACAATGGATGTAACTAGAATGCAGGCAACTGCTCTCTTCTGATGCACTGGGTGGCAGAATTGAATTATGCCCCATTGAGTTCAATGATCCACAGTTAGCTCTGCTGTTCAGAAGCATGGAACGAGACACAGATCCGTGTTTAAAATAGAGCCCCTCCATAAAGTACTTTGGGGTTGATCAAAGAAGATATGGTTAATTTATGCTGTTATGTGTGATAGAAAGAACTAAGAGAAGAAGAAAATGTTTACCATTCTTTTCATGATGAGATTTTCATTACAACTTCTTAGCTGTGTATGTATAATAATGTAAAATAATTGTATGCAGAATTGAATAGGATTGAATTGAAAAAAATATCCTTTACCTGTGTATAGCCCTAATTGGAACTGCTGCAG
>NW_020717269.1:111487-124954 GCF_900518725.1 Notechis scutatus
ACAGGGGAAGCCTGCAAAGGTATTATCGGTGTTTCTTCTCCTGCGGGATAATGTATCATACACAGGGATGCCTAGTTCTTGCTTAATGGAGATCGGGAGGAGGAAAAAGGAAGGTCTTATCCACCCCAATGCACATGACCCTTGCCAATCTGCAGGAAGGGACGGATAGGCTAGGTTACCACAAATCCAATACATGTTATTTGGGGCTGTCCAAATTTGGGAAGATGTTGTGTCATTGAGATAGGGGAGGAGGGAGGTGTTGAACTTGGCAGGTGTGGTGGTAGCATTGTCAGGTGCTGTCCAAGTCTGGTAGGAGTTATCCCATGTACCTAAGCAAAGGAGGTGTCCTACTGGAGTGGACCCATTTCGGGAAAAGCAGTTTCTACCAATTAAGTTGGTGGTAATTGTCCAGATAAGTGGATCGGAAACTGTTCTAGCTGTTATGTTTCCTACAGAAGACATGTTGTTGAACAGTGATGGTGAGGCTTCCAAGGCTTGCCATGGCCATTGTTCTCCTGTGGTGGTTCCCCCACAGACAAAACAATTGGTTATTGCAAGTTGTTTTGCAATTTTTTCTGCCATATCCATGAACAAGTTTTTTGCAATTACACTGGTATCAGGGGCTTTTTCTAATTTCCTTAAATTATTATATACCGACCAGCCCAATGATGTTTCCTTACCTTCATATATCACTTCGGTTTTTATGGTAATGTAAGTGTTTGGATCCGATCCTGTGCCATCAATCCCTATACCATAAGTATCCAAGGCAGGGTGTTGTCTGGAGATGGTGATTTCTACCTTATTGTCTGTGGTAGACCCTGATATTCGTTTGAAATGTGACAGATGATTGCAGCCTTTGTACCCTCCCCCAGTATAATCACAGACACAAGACCAACCTGAGCACTCGATGGAACCTCCACAAGGGACCCATTGATTGGGGTTCCCTATGGCCCAGTTGATGGGTGTAGGACACAAATATTTATGATTGTGAGCGTATGTTCTTTTCCAGTCAACCGACCCGCATGAATGCCCCCCTGGTTTAGAACAAGCAATACAAACATCAAAGGTTAAAACAATTGGGTTAGTACCGTCCTTGAGCACGGTGGTGTGGTTTAGGTAATAAAGTTTTCCCTCCCCCTCAGGATCAGATCTGCCAGAGGTTCTTGGAAGTCCCGCCCATAAGGTAACGTTGAGACGAACAGCCGTCTTGGGATCGTAGCAAATGGTTTTTGAGTTCATCTTGCATAGATGGTACATGGTCCCGTTGTTTTGGCAAGTTTTTCCGGTAGGAAGGCACTTCTGCGGTTGTTGGGTATGGTAGATGAGAGTCAGTTGAATGAAGCCTGCTCGTGTGGTTTTGGTCAGGCAGGGGGTGCAGCCATCTGACACGCTGGTGGGATTCTGCGATCTCTTAACCCGATGTGGAAAGGGGGGGGCCTGAGCATGAATGTCAGGCTGATTCGTGAGTTGTCTGTGATGACGATGGGGTGAATGGGGTCTGAGGACTGTCCATGAGTCATAGATGTTATGTATGGAATCATAGAGGCGTCGACCAGAGCAATAATAGGCAGTGGCAGTAGGACGAAGTATGAGGAGTGTAGTCCGAGGAGGGCGTTCAAAGGTGTTGATCTGGAAAGAGGCATTGCTGGAGATGTGGAGCCATGGCTGAGGGAGTGTTGACCATCTGAGATAGGGGGGAAAAATGTCCCCAGATGCAGTGCAGGTCAGCAGGAGGGGAGTACCTGGCGTGAAGTACGTCACTCGAGATGGAATGGAGACCTTGGAGGCATGTGCAGCAAGAAGGAGGAAGAGGGTCGGCAAGGCAACGAGACGAATCATGATGATATGTCTGTAGGTGGTGATTTTTCTACCTTGGGGTGGTATGGTCTGACGTGTCGTCCAGGAACCCACAGGACACGATCTGGAAGCTGGATAGCTGCGTAGCCACGACCCCAGGTGAGGAGACCAGCAGGGCCCTTTCAAGTAGGGTCTGGCAGTTGGCGGTAGTATACCTGTGGTTTGGGAGAATCAGGGGAAGGGGGGGAGGAAAAATGTCGCTCCGCTGCCGTCATAGCAGGGGTGCCTGAGAGATTGAGGAAGTTGAGAGTATAAAGACAGAGATTAAGAGTGTCTTGCATCGCCGGGAGGCTGGGGGTTCTTTTCCCTTTGATCAAATGTCGTTCTAACGCTGTTTTTAGCGTTAAGTTAGCTCTCTCTACCAGGGCTTGTCCCTGACTGTTATAAGGGATCCCAAATTTGTGGGTAATTTGCCACTTAGCGCAAAATTCTGACATAGCTGTGCTAGTGTATGCAGGACCATTATCTGTTTTTATTTCATTTGGGCGTCCCAACGATGCAAAAGTGCGAATGCAATGATTGATGACATGTTTGGAGGCTTCTCCTCTTTGCGGGGTTGCCATTATGAACCCTGAATAAGTATCAATTGTGACATGCAGATACTTCCAGGGGGCAAATGGGGGAAACTGAGTAACGTCCATTTGCCATATTTCGCAGGCTTTCAACCCGCGGGGATTTACCCCTAAGGGAATGGAATGGGCTTGTTGACTACAGGTGGGGCATTGCTGTCTAATGGCTGAAGCTTCGGCCATAGTGAGGTTGAAATGTTTCATGAGAGCTTTGGTGTTTTGATGGAAATAAGAATGGCTCTCCCAAGGAGTCAATGTGTGTGATGTCATGATGCCTGCAGCTGCTTGATCAGCCACATCATTGCCTTCCTGGAGGATTCCTGGGAAGGGTTGGTGGCTGCGAATGTGTGCTACAAAGAGAGGGTGCTGGCGCTGTGCAACAAGGTGTTGCAATGTAACAAAAAGAGAGAGAAGATTTTTATCAATAGCAGGAGAGAGGTAAGAGTCATGAATAGTAGAGACTATTTGAGTAACATATAGGCTGTCTAAGATCAAGTTGAGGGGTTCATTAAAATTCTGGAGGACTAATATGGTTGCAGCAAGTTCAGCTCTTTGTGGTGATGTATTGCTTGAAGCTGAGGTTGCTGCAAGGATATTATGTCAGCAGGCTTTTTCCCCCAGGTAAGGGCTTCAAACAATGCAGAAAGAATATCAGTGGTTAAAGACAGGAAAGGTCGGGCCCAGTTTATGGTACCCAGATATTGCTGAAGTTGAACCAGAGTGGGTTGAGAAGGTAGAGACAGAGAGGGAAGTGAAGGATAGGCAGTAGTTGAAAGCATTTTATAGCCCAGATATGCGTATGGAGTTAGTACTTCGGTGAAATCAATCTGTGTTCTCTGGAAAGGCCAGCCCACTAGGGGTCGCCCTCCCATTTCTTTTTTCCTTGCTGCTTTCTTGTTTACTTTCAAACATATAGTCCGAGAGGGAAGCCCCCCCTCGGGCAGATAGAGGCTGCAGAATCCTCTTGCAATCCTCATTTGCATTTTCAACAGCCAGTTTTAACAGAAGCTCTTCATTTGAGATTTGCCTCTGAATGGCCTTCTGAAGTTCTAAGGCTGATGTGAGCCTTGAGTGATTTTTGAAAAAGATCCTACAATGGTGTTAATGAAGCCTCTGACTTATGGTGCCTGGATGCCGTACATGGCCACGGCTTGTTTTAAATCTCTGATTAATTTCATGGGTAAAGGTTCAAGTCTAGGCACCATATTTCCGGCTCCATCCCCCTATATATTCAACAGGACAGAGAGAGAGAGCTCCTCCAGGGTAAGAGAGCCCTCCCTGCTTGCTCAGGGTAAGAGAGCTTGCTCCAGGGTAAGAGAGCCCTCCCTCCCATGGGTGTTTGATCCTCCGCTGAATTTGAGTTAGGAGGATTTATGGGTTTAGAAGCTGTGGAGGAGGAAGCTTCTAACGGGAAAGCGTCCTTTGTTTTGGTTTCAGCTGTATAAGGAGGAGGACGGGGGGGGGGGGGGTGCTTTGGTCAGTGCTAAACCATGGATTTTTAAACATTCCAGGACTATTCTCCATGTGGTCAGAATCTTTGGCAGAGCCCTGGGGTTATCATGAAAATAATCACCCAAACGTTGCCATGTGGAGACTTTCAAGGACCCTTTCTCCGGATAAGCCGGATATTGTATATAAATGTAAGTCAAAAGGGTGATAAGGTCCTTTTTAGTTGGAACTGGGAGCTTTTTGCCCTGATTCCTAAGAATACGAATTGAGCTCTTCGTTAGTTCTCCTAATTCCTGCAAATGTGCTATCCGCTTTTTGGAGAACTTTCCGCCCATACTCACCTGAAGGGAGGATGTCTTCTTTAAGGAAGATTCCTGGGGAGGGATCCGTGACACGAGACGGCGTCCCTGAGTTGCAACTGGCTCGTCCGGCCGGGTGAGATAAGCAGTCGAAGATAAACGCACCCATTTCTTTTAATGGATCACGTCGGGGTCACCAGATGCGGCTTTGCTCCGCATTTGGAAGGCTGCTCACTGGGTGGTCGAATGCATCAAGAAAGACACCAACGCAGGTTCTATCTTGGATGAGCTGCCCCGATCACAAGTTCGGGAAGCTCTTTTATTAAAAAACACACAGTGATACGTCACAAGCAGTGAATTCTATCCAATCATTAAGTTACATGAGAAGGAATATTAGTGCACACATAGTAACATCCAATTACAGTGCATGGTAGTGTGAAAGGTGCAAGGTAACAAATCAGCTCCTGCATTACAGTTATCCGCCCATGATGACGTGTTTGTTGATTGGTGATCTCTGTTCCTGGTACGCTTTTCAGCCTACGTGAGGCCTAGAGGCCTTGAGGCCTGGTATGTACCGAAACTATAGAAACTAATTTATTACTGCACACCCCCATAAGGCAAATATTAAAGGAACAATTAGAAAAAGGGGGGAGATTTAAGGTAGAAACCCAGGACAGAGACACATAAATTTATTTGTTTAAAATGTTTATGTTTAATCTTTTTTAATTATTTAATGCTTAAGGAGATAGAACAATGGATGTAACTAGAATGCAGGCAACTGCTCTCTTCTGATGCACTGGGTGGCAGAATTGAATTATGCCCCATTGAGTTCAATGATCCACAGTTAGCTCTGCTGTTCAGAAGCATGGAACGAGACACAGATCCGTGTTTAAAATAGAGCCCCTCCATAAAGTACTTTGGGGTTGATCAAAGAAGATATGGTTAATTTATGCTGTTATGTGTGATAGAAAGAACTAAGAGAAGAAGAAAATGTTTACCATTCTTTTCATGATGAGATTTTCATTACAACTTCTTAGCTGTGTATGTATAATAATGTAAAATAATTGTATGCAGAATTGAATAGGATTGAATTGAAAAAAATATCCTTTACCTGTGTATAGCCCTAATTGGAACTGCTGCAGTTCAAAATAAATTAATTGTAACATGTTTGGCAGCTAGAGAATTAAAATTGTTTTTTTGGATTGGGCTTAGAGTTGTGGGAGGCAGATAGGCAGTGGTTCAGGCCCACAATAGCCTTTGTGATTGGAACCACTCCTTGAGTTATCCCACTGCTCTGAGAACAAACTATAGGTTGTCCAAAAAAAGAAAACGTGGAGATTTAAAGGGACAAAACCTCCCCAGGTCTGGAAATGTTGTGTGTGAGAATGTGTCTGTATGTAATCATTTCCAGCCCTGGAGGGTGAGATCATCTACAATGGAACTTCTTGGCTCTCAGAAAAGAATTGTAGGTATGCAAGTAGTTTGATTACAGTACAAATTTGTGAGTATGTTGATGGTAAAAAAGTTGGTATAAATGTTTTTGTGTTGACCCCCATCCCAGATTGAAAGGAGAGTAAGAAATGAGAATGGTCCGGACATGAAAAAGATCCCATGGAGAAATGTATGTGATTTACTGGAAAGAGAGGATTATTTGTGTGTGCATTTGTGTGTGCTTTACTGATAATGAAAGTTATTTGTGTGTGATTTCTTCTTGTCCTTACTGGTTGTTGTAAAGGCGGAGGCAGGAGGGGGGGGGGGAGAGTGAAGCTTTCGATCACGTTAACATTTTTTTTTCTCTGCTTTGAGTTTTTGCCAAATTAGTACTGCTGCATTGTTAGGGATAACATTGTTTTACCCTAACTGTTTTGGGTAAAGATAATAAAATGATGAATCATGGTTTGTCAGATAAAGTGTATGTGACTTTAAGCTAGAGGAATGTAATTAAGGGTGCAGCTGTAAAAGTACTATATAAGCAGCAAGGCACTCTCTGGCTCTTACTGGCTGGCTTATTGAAGACTGCGTTCTTGCTGAAACGGGGAGTGAAGAAGTGTGTTGATATTTCTCAACGGAGAGAAGATTGGACTGATTTATTGTAAGTGTACTGACATTGGCTATTCAACACGGACTTTGCAAATAGAGTATCCCTGACAAGACTTGACTGAAATTGATATATGACTACTGGACCGTTACATGACTATGCTATAATTCTTAAATGGAATAAATTATAATTTTGATAGCACAAGCGTATCTGTATTTTTACTGCGTGTTAACGAGAAGGCTTATCTCACACATTTACCTGTCTTCCTATCTGACTTCGCTGCACATTCTGTTTAGTTTGTTTTCCTTAACACCCGTTGGGGAATCCAGGCTTAACATGCATGTTGGTACAATTCCCAGTCCGGGAGTCCAAAGCCACCTCTATATCTATTCTCTTGCAATAATTTTAATCTTATGCGGGGGGTTTTCCCTTCCCATATAAATTTCATCACTACTCTATTCAGTTCCACCAAAAAAAATCTTATTTAATTTTATAGGAACCGTCTGAAATAAATATAACCACCTTGGTAATAGGTTCATTTTTATTGGTGCAATCTTTCCTACTAAGGATAACTGTAATTTACTCCATATTTCTAAATCTTTTTTCGTTTGACTCATTAATTTGTCATAATTATCCTCTTTTAATTATGAGCATTTTGATGTCAGCCAAATACCTAAATATTTAATCTTATTTGTAATTTGCAGTTCTACTTCCTTTTCTAATTCCCTCTTTTGGTGGTCAGTCAAATGTTTAGCTAACATTTTGGTCTTATTTTTATTAATCTTGAGTCCTGCTACCTTGCCAAATTCTTCTATTTCTTTTAATAAAAATTTCCCGCTCTCATTTGGGTTTTCTATGAAGAATACCATATCATCCACAAATGCTTGTATTTTGTATTCTTCCTTCTTTATTTTAGTTCCTATAATTTCCTCATTCTTCCTAATTTGTGTTGACAAGATTTCTATTGCGAGAATAAAGTTCAGAGGTGACATTGGACATCCCTGTCTCACTCCATTTGCTACATTGAGTCTTTCGGTAAAATCACCATTAATTATTACACTTGCTTTCTGGCTGGAATAGATTTCCACTATCATTTTTTTGAATTTTGGTCCAAATTTCATCTCTATTATTTGCTGTAAAAAAATTCCCAATTTAAATTATCAAAGGCTTTCTGCGCATCCAGAAAAATCAGTGTTGCTGATTTCTCTGGATATGCTTCATAATATTCCAGTATATTATTTATCCATTACTGTCCTAATGTTATTTCTAATTTGTCTTTTAGGGAGGAAACTGTTTTGATCTACATGTATTATTCCATTCAGAATTATTTTCATTCTTTCTGCCATGATTGTCATCAGTATTTTATAATCGGCATCTAGCAAGGAGATTGGCCTATAATTTTGAATTTGGGAATGGTTGGTACCTTCTTTCGGTATCAAAGTTATATACGATTCTGCCCACAATTTGGGTAATTTAGCTTCTAATAACGCTTCATTATGTATCTCTAGCATCAACGGTTCCATAGCTTCATACATAATCTTATAAAAATCCCCTGGAATCCCATCTGGTCTTGGTGTCTTATTGTTTTTCTGTTTATCAATGGCTCTTTTCATTACTATCTGAGTAATTCTTTATTTAATAATTCTCTACTCTCTGCCAAGATTGGTGGTAAGTTTTTCTCTTTTAGATACTATTCTATCTTTCCCCCTTCTATTTTATTCTTACTATATAGTTTTTCATAGTACTTTTGTATAATCCCCCCCCCCTCCTCAATTTGGTTTTGGGGATTCCCCTTATCATCTTGTAATATTTGTATTAATTTCTTTTCCCTTTCCTTCCTTAATTTGTAGGCCAGCCATCTTCCTGGCTTGTTTGCTTGTTCAAAAAAAAATCTGCCTAATTGATTTCATTTTTTTTGCATACTCTTCATGGTTTAGTAAATTTAATTTATGTTTAATCAAGTCTCTTTCCTTTTTATTTTTATCATTTTGTGGGTTCTCCTGTAGGGCTTTTTCTATTCTTTTTAATTCTTCCAATTTGTTTTGTTTTTTCCTTTTTTCTTTGTTTCGTCTGGCTATATAGGCAATTGTTACTCCTCTTATGTAGGCTTTTGCAGTGTCCCATAAATTTTGTCGTGTCATTTCTTCATTGTTGTTTTCTTTAGGGAAAAGTTCCATTTCTTTTTTAATAAGTTGTGTATATATTTTTTCTTTTAGAATCTGTATATCTAATCTCCATCTTCTATTTTTTCTATTATAACCTTTCCAAATTAGTTGTAGGGGATTGTGATCTGCCCAAGTATTGACCAATATGTCTATATTTTTTATCTCATTTTCCAATTCTTTATTCATTCAAATCATATCTATTCTAGACAGCAATTGGTGTGGATTTGAATAGAACATATATCTGCTTTCTTCCCCATTCAACTCCCTCCAACTATCTCTTAAATTTAACTCGTGGGCCATATCAAAGAAAGTTTTCGGTAGTAATTTCCTTTTTTCCTTTTTCTTTTTTTTGCTACTTTTGAGGTTCACCACTGCGTTGAAGTCAGTGGTGGGATTCAAATTTTTTTACAACCATTTCTGTGGGCATGGCTTGGTGGGCGTGGCAGGGGAAGGATATTGTAAAATCTCCAGTCAGAGGTGGTATTTGCCAGTTCTCCGAACTACTCAAAATTTCCGCTACTGGTTCTCCAGAACTGGTCAGAACCTGCTGAATATCACCTCTGGTTGAAGTCCCCTACCAAACAGACATTTTCCTGTCCTGATTCTATTATTTTTTCATGAACTCTACTATAAAATTCTTTTTGATTATCGTTTGGGGCATAAATTGTTACTAATATTTTTTTTTGTTGAATTTTAATTTCTATCTTTAATATTCTACCACTATCATCAGCATAAATTTGTGTTGCTTTTATTTTTTCTTTGATGTATACCGCGATCCCATTTTTTTTTATCTGCCAGTGAAACAAATAATTTCCCTAATTTTGTTTGTTCTAGGTAGTTTTTGTTTTGTTTTTTAATATGGGTTTCTTGGAGGCATATTATGTCTGCTTTTTGTTTTTGAAGATTTGTAAAAGTTTGTCTCCTTTTTATTGGGGAATTTAGTCCATTGTTGTTGATAGATATTAATTTAATCTCATTTTCCATCCTATTGCCTATACAGTTGTCCTGGTCATCTGTTTGTTTTGTTTTCCCTTTGTGCCCTTGTCCTGATTCTTTCTCCTTCTCCTTGTTCTATTTCTTGTTTTTTTCTTCTTGTTCCAGTTCTTTTTCCTCTGACTGTTGTTCCTCCTGGTTTTTACTTTCTGACTCCTCCTTACTACCAATCTCCTCCTCTACTATCATCAATTCATCATAGAAGTCCTGTGCCTTCCCTAGACTTCCTATTTTAATCTTCTTCTCTTGCCAGGTGATAAGCAAGCCTTCCGGGATTAACCATCTAAATGGTATGTTGTGTTTCATCAATTGCGAGGTTAAGAATCAATAATCTTTCCTTTGTTCCCTTCCACGCCTTGGGATTTGCTTCAAAGTCTGTATTTCTTTGCCATGGGTTTGTCTCTTGCCGCTTGAATCCATACACCATGGGTTCATCTCTTGTCGCTTTATAAACTTCATCCCTTATTGTTTTCTTAGTAAATCTAATATGTATTGCCCTTGGAAGCTTATGTCTCCTGGCATAGTTTGTGTGGACCCTATAGATTTTGTCAATTTCATTTTGGAATTCTCAGGGGTCCCTTTGTACAATTTCTGCTATCATTTCAGCCATAGTTTTCCTCAGGTCCTCTTCTTTGTTTTCAGTGACGTTTTGGAATCGCAGATAGAAGGCCGCTTGCTCTATTTCTAAATTTATAATGGAATCTTCCAGATCTTTATTTGTTATTAGTTTCCGATCTACCACTTCCAATTTATACCTTAATGAGGTATTCTGAGCCAATGCACTGAAATATATGTGGGTCAGACTTTAGTATCAATTCTCTGCTTTTAATAAAAATTGAGTCAGATTCAGATTCCATTCAGATGGAAGCAAATTCTCATTAAGTAGGTTAGGTTTAACGAAGCATTTTAAACCTCAAAGATTTCCAGAAAAAAACAAAACAAAATCATAACAGAAAAGAAAAATATATCTGCATAGCTTTCTATATGCAGTCCAAAAACAGTGCAAACCAAAACTGCAAAAGCAGGTATCAGATGTTACATTTACCCTGCCTTTTTCAGGCAAGAGCTCAATGTTTCACCTAAGCAGAGAAAAAAATGGTTAAAAGGAACAGAAGAACCACAGCCCCACTTTCCTGCTCTCTCTCCTTCAAGGTAGAAAGTCCTTGAGTAAAAGAATGAAAAGTAACAACCAGTGAAAGAGAATACAGGAAAAATGTTTAAAAGACTACACAGAAATCTCACCCCCTTTCTCCACTCAGCATCCTTTCAACAAAATAATTTTCTCTGTTTCTCTCTCTCTCCCTTTTCAGTAAATCACACACTTTTTTCCATGAATTTCTTTCCCACATCCTCCATGGGACCTTTCTTATTTTTTTCCCTTGAAAACACTTGCTATCGCCTTTCTACTTACTTTACTACAACAACAAATCCTTGCAACTTACTGTTTCTTTGTAAGAAAGGGAATCAAAGTGTTTTGTTGGGGCGCCGTCCCAATGAGAGACGCGAGACCAGTGACCTTCAAGCTCTTTTATTAGGCGGTAGATCGGCTTGCTTGCATCGGATCGGCGGCGGCTTATATAGAACTTGTACCAGGCGCCACGGCCAATGACAGCCGTTCGAATCTCCCGCGATCGGCTAGGCCAATCGCGGTTGATCCGTAGCGGCCAATCAGTGCTGTACACTCAACCAATCCGAATGCTGTGCGTCCCAGCCAATCAGAATACAAGGTTACAAGAATGCAAATACAGAACACCCCTCCCCTCTTGGTATGGTCCTACGTGATGTAGTCCCGTAAGTAGGCAGGGCTCCGTACTTGTCTACTGGACCTGCGCAGGTTAGTTGTTGCTTGATCTCCAACCGGTTCGGTTGGGTTCTGTGTTGCTCCCTGCCTCATCGATGGAACCGCCTGGAAGGGTGAGTCGGGCCTTTTGCCGTAGCTCCCTCCCGGTCTACTCGGGCTGGTCGAGCTGCTGGCTCTGCTGTTCCCGCCTGGTCTTTCCGGGCTGGTTGAACTTGCTTGGCTGCTCCTTCCAGGCGAGGCTTCGAGCTGGTCTTCCGTCGGTGGCTCGGCTGGTGAGTATTGTTGGTTTCCTTCTTGTTGGGTTTGTTTGGTGTTGTGGGGTTTCCCTCTCTTTCTGGGCTGCTGTTTGGGTTTCCCCTTCCTTCTTCGGGTTCTTTGTTTCTGTGTGTCTGCGTGTCGGTTGTATTTCCTGTGTTAGCTCTCGATCTTAGCTGATCGATGTGTCGCTTCCATGCTCGTCCGTCGGTTGTTTGTAGCTGGTACAAGCGGGGACCTGTTATCTGGGTTATTGTTGCTGGTACCCAGAGTGGGTCCCCTGGGAGGTTCTTCACGTATACTGTGTCGCCCGGTGCGAATGTTCGGTGCTTGCTAGATGAGTCGGGGGTTTTTTCTGGGTTGTACGTGGGGTGCAGCCTGTCTAGTGGGGACCTTAATTTCCTCCCCATTAATAGCTCTGCCGGGCTTTTGTTGGTTGTCGTGTTTGGGGTTATATGTTGTATGAATAGCATTTTATTAATTTTGTCTTGTATTTCCCCGGTTTTGATTTTTTGAATTGTTTTCTTTGTAAATTGGACCATTCGTTCCGCCCTCCCATTCGCCGTCGGATGTGCTGGCGCTGTCAGTGTATGCTGTATTCCGCATTCCGCTAGGAATTCCAGCGCGGTAAACTAGGGCCCGTTATCTGATACGATTACATCTGGGAGGCCGTGGGTTGAGAATAGTTTGTTGAGTTCTCTGATAACGGCCTCTGTGGTGGTAGTTCTCATGTTGCTTACCTCCAACCAGTTGGAGTAAGCGTCTACCATTATGAGGAAGGTGTGTCCCTTTGTGGGTCTGGCGAAGTCTATGTGAATCCTGGACCATGGCCCTCTGGGGGTTTCCCATTCCAAGATTGGGGCGGCGGGAGGGCTCGGCCTGGATTCTTGGCATTGCCTGCATGTTGCCACCCACGCTTCGATTTGCTTGTCCATCCCTGGCCACCAGGCGTAAATCCTGGCCAGGGCTTTAGTCTTAACGATGCCCGGGGTGCCCCTCATGCAACAATTCCAAGACCCTTTTCTGTAATTTTTCCGGGACAACAACCCTGTCCCCCCACAGTAAACAACCCTTTTGAGTGAAAAGTTCCGTTTGTCGGTTTCGAAAGGTCCTGAATTGTTCATCGTCGTCTTTTTCTGGCCACCCCTTCTCCACCCAATTTAAAACCCGTGCCAGATGTTTGTCTTTATTGGTTTCGCGGGCAATGTCTGACGTGGTCACGGGGAGATTGGGTAAAGTCTCTATGCTCAGGGTGGACGTTGTGGGTGCTGGGTCGGTGTCCAGGTCGGGCAAGGGTGTGTGGCTCAAGGCGTCTGCATGTGATATTGTCTTACCGGGTCGGTGGGTTAGCCGGTAACTGTAGGCGGCAAGGAATTCGGACCACCTTGTCATTCTCGGGGATAGAATGTTCGGGGTGGCCTTGTTCCCTGCCAGAATCCCTAACAGCGGCTTGTGGTCGGTGATGATGGTGAAGGTTCTGCCGTAGAGGTACTCGTGGAACCTCTTGACAGCGGCGATGATTGCCAGCGCCTCCTTGTCCAGCTGGCTGTAATTTCTTTCCGGTTTTGAGAGGGTCCTTGAAAAGAAGGCGATGGGTGCCTCTTTTCCGTCCGGAAGAGTGTGGCTGAGGATGGCCCCGACGCCGAAGGGTGATGCATCGCAAGTGACCGCTAGTGGTAGGGTCTCGCTGTACTGGGTGAGGACAGCGTCCGATGTGAGTAGATCTTTAGTCCGGTTGAATGCGTTTTCCTCTCGCCTTCCCCAGTTCCAGGTGGCTGTCTTGTCCAACAGCCTATGCAACGGTTCCGCCGCGGTCGCCTTTTGGGGCAGGAAAACATTATAGAAGTTAATCAGTCCAAGAAACGCCTGCAGTTCGGTTTTATTTCTTGGTCTAGGGGCTTCCTTGATGGCCCTGATTTTTTTTCCCGTTGGGTGGATTCCGTGCTGGTCTAGGAGGTACCCCAGGAATTTGACTTTCTCGGTGCACAGCTGGTATTTTTCTTTTTTGACTTTCAGCCCCGAGTCTTTGAATTTTTGTAGC
>NW_020717270.1:0-16866 GCF_900518725.1 Notechis scutatus
TCCACTTGCATGAATGGCGCTCCAGGCAAGTTGTTGTACTGGGGGATGGTTCTCACGATCATAAAATTCTTACTTTGCTGTAGGTGAGGTGATAGCAGTCTTCCCCTCAAATATTGGATGACTGCTACCATGTCCCCATTAGTCCTCCTTTTCATTAGACAAAACATACTGTATATACTCGAGTATAAGCCTAGTTTTTCAGCCCATTTTTTGTGCTGAAAAAATCCCCCTCGGCTTATACTCAAGTCAGATTCCCCTCTGAAAAAAAAAATGGTGTGGAGTCGCGGCCTCCGGCGGCAGCGACTCCCAACAGCCCCAGCCGGGAAGGGAAAGGCAAAAAGCGCTTTGCCTTTCCCTTCCCGAGGCGGCGGGACTGGGGCCGCGCCGGCGGTAGTGACTCCTGACTCAGGGGGCCTCCGAGGGAGGGGAAGAGAGTGACTCCTGCCTCCCGCTGTCATCATCATCTTCTTCTTTTGGGTTAGTGAATCAATTAAACCTTTCATGATAGTGAGATCGTTTCCCAAATTAATTATTTTTATTTTTGAAATTTACCAGTAGCTGCTGCATTTCCCACCCTCGGCTTATACTCGAGTCAATAAGTTTTCCCAGTTTTTTGTGTAAAATTAGGTGCCTCGGCTTATATTTGGGTCGACTTATACTCGAGTATATACGGTACTTAATTCCTGCTCTTCGTATGTTTAAGACTCCTGTTCCCTAATCCTCTTCGTTGCTCTTCTCTGCACTCTTTCCGGTCTCCAATTTTGTTGGTATCATGGTGACCAAAACTGCCTGTAGTATTTCTTGCCGAAGTTTTACATTTTACTTTTCTCTCCACGGAATTGCGTTATGTTGAAGATGAAAAGCGTGATAATAAAACTCCTTTAACAGTTTGGCAGCGACTCGTTAAACGTAAGCCTGGCTGAGTTTCAATACCCTGTTGTGGCATCCCGGCAGATCAAAGACAAAATAAATGCGTGGTTTTATTTATTTTATTTTAATTTCCTGCATCCCTTCAGGTTGGTGTTGGAGATTGTTCTGGAAAATCCAGGTTGCTGTTTTTTTTGTGTTTGTGCTTCTGGATTTTGCTTGCCATGTGAAGCTGGCATTGCGGGCATGATGGGGAAACCAGCCTTGCTGTTTTCTCTCGCAATATCTTCGCTTTTGTAATGCCATGCCTCAGGGAGGTTGTAAGGTGTGGTATGTAGGTGCCACAGAATTAAAACTAATGTTCTGATCTCCCTTCTGTGGACAAGACTCCACCTTTCCCAAACTGAGACTTTACACTACATCACCCTTCAACTTGAGATCTTCCTGAGAATTGGATGATGTCTCCCGGGGTAGCCCTCGACTTAACAACACAGTTTAGTGACCATTTGAAATTACAATGGCACTGAAAATAGGGACTTTGGAGCCACGGGGACGCAGTGGTTAGAATGCAGGATTACAGGCTAACTCTGCCAGCTGCCAGCAGTTCGATCCTGACCCTCTCCAAGTTGGCTCAGCCTTCCGTACTTCTGATAAGGACCCAGATTGTTGGGGGCAAGAGGCTGAGTCTCCAAGCAGTTTGCAAAGTCAACGTCTTGCCCGCAACAATCTGAATCAGGATCGAACTGCTGGCAGTCGGAAGAATTCATCTGCAATCCTGCATTCTAACAACTGAGCCACCTAGGCAGGATAGGCTGGGCTAGGACAGGACAATACAATTTAGAATAGAATATAGACTAGAATGCAGAATAGAATAGCATAACAAAATATAGAATAGAAAATAGAATAACAAAATTTAGAATAAGAATACAATATAGAATAGAATGCAGAATGGAATAATAAAATTTAGAATAGTAGAACAGAAAATAGAGAATAAAATAGAACATAAAATGCAGAATAGAATATAGAAAATAGAGAATAAAATAGAACAGAATAGCCCTTAGATTTATCTACCGCTTCACATTATTTCACAGCTCTCTCTAAGCGTTTTACAGAGTCAGGCTATTGCCCCCCAATCATCTGGGTCCTTGTTTTACCGACCTCGGGAGGATGG
Organism: Notechis scutatus; assembly: GCF_900518725.1. Next base: position 2,039 of record NW_020717270.1, read on the forward strand.
AAGGCTGAGTCAACCTTCAGCTGGTCAGGATCAAATTGCTGGCCGTGGGCACAGCTAGCCTGCCATCCTTTGCCCTCTTAACCACTGCGCCACCATGACTCTTGATCGTTTTCTCTTTATAGTTTCGATTTCTACTTCTGGTTACATCACTCGGGGACAACCTCAATCTGGGGTCAACATACAGGGCACGTGCAGCTACCACAAGGAGTACACTGTGTGTTCCTGTGGTTTGCAAAGCTGATCATTATTTCTATGCTGTGTAGGAGAACACCTCCCCCAAATATCACCTGTGGGAATTGGCTGGCAGGGCATGTCCTAATTCTCACCAATGCTCAGGTACCTGTTGATTTCACATGGTGTGCTGATATTAGAGAGTATTGCATTCTCTGATCCTATCAGCCCTCCCTACAAAATGAGGATTGCAGGATTATGGCCACGATTAAGCCTTCTGGCCCACACCACATCATTAGTCCCGGGACAAAGAGTTACTTTTTCTAATCATGCTCCCAATATCTAAGGGGCTGCCCCCAAAGAAGAGGGAGTCAAGCTATTCTCCAAAGCCCCTGGAGGCAGAACAAGAAACTAAGGATGGAAACTAACCAAGGAGAAAAGCAACTTAGAAAGGAGGAGGAATTTCCTGACAGGGAGAACAATTAACCAGCGGAACAGCTTGCCACCAGAAATTGTAGGTGCTTCCATCACTGGAGGCTGTTAAGAAGAGACTGGACAGGTGTTTGTCCGGAATTATACGGCATCTAGGGGGGTTGGACTAGAAGACCTCCAGGGTCCTTTCTAGCTCTTTTCTGATTGATTGAAACGCTCACGCAGGGGACCCTAGACCAAGGGCCTTCAAACGTGGCAAGTTGAAGACTTGTGGACCACGTCTTAAACTTGCCAAGTTTTTTGTTCCAATCTGGATCCCACGCCTACTCCTTGAACTCAGGGCTCTTCCCATCTCTTTTGAGGTAGGCCGTTCAGGACTCAGGGCCCCCAAAAAATAGCTCCACACATGACCCACAATTCATGGACCATTGCAACGTCAGGAAATGAGAAAGGAGCCAAACATTGGGGATTACATCCTTATAATAACCGAGTTAGACTTTTGGCGTCCAGCTGATAGAAGGAGGAGACGTTGGCTCACAGACAAAATCTGCAGGATCCGCGCAACTAAGAAGGTCTTCCTAGAGACTTCCTTCTCTTCCCAGCTGTACTTCTTAATCGGAAATAATCCTATTATAGAAAGCCAAGGATCCATTCAATGGTGCCTCCCATCAGACCTTCCCTGCGGCCTGGTCCCTCTTGTAGAATGGACAATGGACAATGCTATCTTCTGTCATCCTCATTTAACAACCCCATAATTGTTGTAGGGTGAAACTGAATGGAGCTAGCAGGGTGTTTTAATGGCCGGATACCCTTCCTGTTGCCAGTGAGTTTTGATCAGCAGATATATTCTCAGTGTGACCAGAGAGAGAAATATCTGCCTATCTAGGATCAAACTCACAGCTTCCTGATTGTGAGGCAACCATCACACCACTCCACAATGTGTGATGACCCAGGGCATGGCATAAAGGCTATACAGTCAGATAATCAATGAGTCCATTGATTATCTCCAACTTTGCCCCCAATGTCCCCAATGGCTGGAGAAAAACTCTCCCAGGAACAGCCTTTGACTGCAGAAAATTAAGTCCAAAACAGAGTAAACACAAACTGTAACTTAAAGTTCCAAACAAACCAAACTGAAGTAATTAGTTTTGCAGGACAGGAGCAAGAATTTCAGACTTGAAAGAACGGCAAAACTCACATGGTTGGGAAAACGCCAGGAACACAGATAAGCAAAGACAACACAGGATAAAAGTCACATTTGCTCCCAGCAGACGCCGCTCTCAGCTTGCATCTCTTTTAAACTTTCATTCCGTTGTGGCAATTGAAGGGAATCGGGGCCCTCTCCACCCCCATAAGTCACACAACCCACGTTGCTCCCTTCTCCATTCCTTCCTGCGTGCCCTAGGATGAAGAGGGGGTGGGCCTGGGTGTTCCTTTTAATTCCCTCTCCCCTGCCCTGCCCAACCGGACTTTGCCCTTCCCCAGTTTCCTCCACAGCCAACGGAGCCACATTCCCGCTCCCTGTCAGCTGTTCAGCTTCCTTCTCGGATTCAGACTCCAACAGGGGCATGAGAGTCCCCCCCCCCTTTTTTTGTGATACCCGGGAATGTTGTAAGTGGGAAGAACGGCCCCCTTTTTGTGCCTTTGAACAGTCACTAAATGAGCCGTTGTAAGCCGAGGATTCAGACTCCGACAGGGGCATGACACAATGTTATCTTTTGTGCCCATTGGGCATTGTTGTTCCAATCTGGATCCCGCACACCTACCCATGAACTGGGGGCTCTTCACGTCCCTTTTGGGGTAGGCTGCCTCCCCCACCCCCAAAAGCATCTCTATATGTAACCCACAATCCATTGATTCCTTTCCAACCTGGCACCATTGCCCCATCAGGAAACGAGAAGGGAGCCAGCTGCTGCACAACGTTGGGGATTAAACCCTTATAATAACCGGGTTAGGACTTCGACCTCTGGCTGGTGGGAGGAGAACCGAGAAGAGGTGGGGCTACGGAGAAATCCATGCACGGAGAGGCCTCCTCTTTCCGACTGGATTTCCTAATCAGAAACAATCCTGTTACGGAAGAGAAGAATCGATCCAATGGAGATCGTCCTCACTGGCTGGTCCTTTTTGTGGGTGTCTCCAAGATGGGTGGGGGAGGAGAAGGCCGGCCTCCTAATCAATACCAACCCATCTATTTTCCCATGGATCGGCCACTGGGCTCTTCGCAGTCCCTAAGGACAGGTTGGGAGAAGGAGGAGCAGCACTATCCTTCTGCCCCAGATAAGGCGCAATGAGGTCCTTCTGGAAGCGCCTGGCCTGCCTTCTGGTTGGAGCTGCCATTTTCCCAGCCATCTACCTGGCCTCGGTCATCATCCAGTATGTCCAACTTGTGTTTCCTCCTGGGCTCGATCAAACTTTGAAGTTTCGCATCTGTCAGACGTGGATCCTCTCGGGCATCCTTTTAGTAAGTCTTTCTTTCGTTCCTTTTGTCAGGAACTCTGGGTGGGAGAAGAGTTGCAATGGATTTATTCTTTCCTTACACGGTTAGAATTGGCCTGGATTCATCCGCACCGCTGTCCAAGCCTTCCTTGGCTTCTTGAGCAAGAAAAGCAGTGAAACTGACGGGATCACCTCCCTGTCCAGATCTGAAGGGGAGCTGGAGTTAAAGAGGGACTTCCCTTCATTTTCTTTTCCTTCATCTCACTGGGCCACGTTCCCCTTGGCACTTGGAATAGGTTCAGGGCAGAGGCCTGAGAAGGTGGTTTGGGTTACACCAGGTAGTAAAATCTGAAGAATTTCTTCATAAATAGAAGAGGGGGGAAATGGAAGTCTTTAAAAAAACAACAACAACAACCTTAACTTGGGAGAATCTTGCCTCACTATGTCTAAGGAAAAGTTAAATTAAAGCAAAATTTAAGTTAAGGTTGAAGTTAAATACCCTCACCTGAAGGTCTCAGGCTGGGTGACATTTCAATCAATCAGAATAGAGCTGGAAGGAACTTTGGAGATCTTCTAGTCCAACCCCATTGCTCAAGCAGTTCTTAAAAACCTCCAGTGATGAAGCACCCACAATTTCTGGTGGCAAGCAGTTCCACTGGTTAATTATTCTCACTGTTAGGAAGTTTCTCCTTTCGTTCCAGATTGCTTCTCTCTTTGATTGATTTCCATTTGTTGCTTCTTCTTCTTCTGCCTTCTGGAGCTTTGGAAAACAAACTGACAGCCCCCCCCCTCTTCTTTGGGGCAGCCCCTCGAATCCTGGAAGGCTGCTATCATGTCAGAATAACAGAACTTGTCAGAATAGCACTTGACAAATTAGTAAGAGGGCTGGGATGGGCACCTTGCTTTCAGAAGTTGTGATCCGCCTCCCCAGATTAACTTCTCCTCTTGTTTGTCGTTTGGCCAACAGGGAATTGTTTTAGAGGAGCTGGGCTTGTCGAGTCTTCCTGAAATTATACGGCTGTGTATGAATGGAATCCCTGCCTGGGGAGCAGATCCGTCCCTGGTCATTCGGGATCAGAAATTCGACGGGGTGCCAGTGAGGATCTACTCACCCAAAACGGTCTCGACTGCAAAAAGAAAAGCCGTGCTGTATTTCCATGGCGGGTGTGGCATTATGGGAAGCTACAGTAAGAGACGTCTTCCAAGCCAACCTTCCATTGCTAAACCAAGATGGTTGGGGAATCTCAGGGCGATAGGCTGAAAAGCATCCTATTTAATGGCAAATCATTACTGAACCATTACTAAAACATGTGTAACACATGGAATTCCACTTCATTCAGTCTCTCTCTCCCTCTCTATTTCTCTCTCTCTCTATCTCTCTCTCTCTCACACACACACACACCCCTCTCAATCAATCAGAATAGAGCTGCAAGGGACCTTGGAGGTCTTCTATTCCAACCCCTGGTCAAGCAGGAAACCCTGTACCATTTCAGACAGGTGGCTGTCCAATCTCTTCTTAAACACCTCCAGCGATGGAGCAGCCACAACTTCTGGTGACAAGCAGTTCCACGGGTTAATTGTCCTCATGTCAGGAAGTTTCTCCTTAGTTTCAGGTTGCTTCTCTCCTTGATGAGTTTCCATCCTTCGCTTCTTGTCCTGCCTTCTGGTGCTTTGGAGAATAAACTGACCCCCTTTTCTTTGGGGCAGCCCCTCAAATACTGGAAGGCTGCTATCATTTCTCCCCTAGTCCTTCTTTTCAGTAAACTAGATGTACCCAATTCCTGCAGATGTTCTTCGTATGTTTTAGCCTCCAGGCTTTTAATTGTCTTAGTTGCTTCATTTTATTTTTAAAAATCGATACTCGCACTTCATGTGATTTGGATCCTATGGCTCTGTTTATACTACCAAGGATCGTATTAGCTTTTTTGGCTGCCGCCGCACACTTCTGACTCAGGTTTAATGGATCGTCCCCACTCACATTCCAAGATCCCACCCACTATTACTGGTTTTGAGCTAGGTTTTGACTAGTGTATACTTGTATCTTTGGTTTTTCTTGCTGAGGCGTCAAACCTTGCTTTTCTCCACGTTCAATGTCACGTTGTTGGATAAGGGCTCATTGTTCCGAGTCTGTCAAGATCTTTTTGGATCCGGAGCTTGTCTTCTGGGGTGTTGGTTATTCCTGTCAGCTTAGTGTCATCTGCTGATTTGATGTGTTCCCCTTCTAATCCTTCATCTAAGGCATTCATGAAGATATTGATGAGTACTATACTTATAATGCTGCTATCAAGAATGATTCTAGTCCAACTAGTTACGTGCAAGAGTCTGAATCAAGAGAAGGTAGCTATTTAGGTGCCTACAGATGCCGATTAACAAGGGATGGTTAACTGATCTTGCAAAACCTGAGCATTTGACACAGATCTCTATCTAGAGCCATTTGCTTCATATACTATAATCAAGCCCATATCTGTGTTTATGCCAGCCGCAACCAAAGCTTTAGTAATTTCCAATATTGCCACAGCGCTTTTCGACACGATCCTGTTATCGGAGAGGGATCTTCTGACATCTTGCCCTCTGAAAGATAATTCCAAAAGCAAATAGGACAACCTTTGGTAAGAGGCCTGGCCAATAGGAAAGCTGAGCAGAGACAGAAGTCCTCTTCAGTATGCCAGCTTGTCTCTGGCAAACCTTTCCTTCTCCCAACTCGTTTGAAGCAGGGAAAGGGTTTTCCAGGAATGAATCCTCATCCATTGTAACTCATCGATGCTCGTTTCAGATACCTTCGAAAGATTCCTGCGGTACGTTGCCAAAGAGGGGAATGCAACGGTGGTCACAGTCGGGTAAGTGTCACCCCCTTGTCTCGTTAATCTGCAGCAGATCTAGGACAACTCGCCAAGGGCCAATTCACTGCCGAGATAACTCACTGCGAGCTGGGCCAAGAGTGACACTGAATATCAACGAAATGGTGAAGTAGAATTATTAAAGAAAGAAAGGCTACCAAAGGAGGGACAGAATGAAATGTGAATGACAAGAAGTTAAAATATATTTTTTTAAAAATATTTGAAATAATTCAGTGGTTGAATTGTCCCACAGAGAGTTGGCCACAGCGAGTTTATCCTAAAATAATATCGGGTCTTAATATTATTATTTTTTTTTTTTGCCAAAAGATGTATTAGGACTTATTTTCTGGTTAGGTCTTACGGTGAAACACAGTACTAAATGCGCCTACCTGGTTGGTGCGCTTAACTGGAGCTTATTTTTGGGATAGGGCTTATATTATGAGCATCATGAGAAATCATGCTAGGACTTATTTTCCAGTTAGGTCTTATTTTCAGGGAAATACGGTACTAAATGTGTCTGACTGGCTGACAAGCTTAACTGGGGCTTATTTTGGGGGTAGGGCTTATATTACAAGCATCCTGAGAAATTATGCTTTGGGTCTTATTTTGGGGGAAATGGGGTATTTATAATATTAATAGAAGTAAAGAGAAACTTCCTAACAGTGAGAACAATTAACCAGTGGAACAGCTTGCCTTCAGAAATTGTGGGTGCTCCATCACTGGAGATTTTCAATAAAAGACTAGACAGCCATTTGTCTGAAATGGTATAGGGTCTCCTTCTTGAGGGTTGGACTGGAGGACCTCCGAGGTCCCTTCAAGCTCTATTCTGATTGATTGATTGAAATGGTAGGGTCTCCTGCTTGAAAAGGAGGTTGGAGTGGATGACTCCAAGTTCTCTTCCAACTCTACTCTCATTGATCGATTGATAATTAAAAACAACCACCAGATTACAAAACCAGGAAAGCCTGACAATTGGATCAGGAATCCATAACCAGTCATTTTGTTCTCCTTTCAGGTATGGACTTGCACCGGAGAGCCCTTATCCAAGCCAGCATGTTGAATGTCTGAAGGCGGCCACCTTCCTCATAAAACACGCAGACGATTATGGGGTGGATAGCTCCCGTATTATCCTTTCTGGGGACAGCTTCGGGGGTACTTTGGCCACACATGTTTGCCAGGTCCTGATGGACCGCAGTGACCTTCCCAAGGTCCATGCCCAAGCCTTGATCTACCCCGTGCTTCAGGGTTTCGATTTAGCCTTGCCATCCTATCAGCAGAATTGCAGAAGTCCCTTCTTGTGGCCTAAGCTGGTTGCCTTCTTAGGCTGCCGTTACTTGGACAAGCCAACGTCCTTGGCGGATGGACTTCTGAAGGGCAGCCATGTTCCCGAGGCCACCCGTCAGAAATACCAGAAGTGGGTGAGCGCCGACCGCATCCCGGAACGGTTCAAAGCCAGAGGCTACGTGGCGCCAGAGCCGTCCTCGTTCCAGTTTGACCCTCGGCTGCACGAAGAAATGAAAGTGGTGCTCACCGGCAAGTTTTCGCCCTTGCTCGCCGAGGACACGGTGATTGCCAAACTCCCTCAGACCTTCCTGTTGACCTGCGAGTTCGACGTCCTTCGCGACGACGGGTTGCTGTACATGCGGCGGCTGACGGACAACCATGTGCCGGTAACTTGGAGCCATGTAGAGAACGGCGTGCATGGGATCAACGTGTGCTATGGCTACCGCTTCCTGTCCTTTTCTTCAGCAAACCGGATCGCGCACGAGCTTGCCAGTTTTGTCCGACACTTGTGAGGCCGAAAATGAAAATGAGAGAGGGAACGCCGCCTTCTTGATCGTCTTCCGGGGAATCCGGTGGCCCGGACTCATGGTCCCCTTAGGATAAACCGCTTTATCCCGATTAATATTGGAAGACTGCGATTGTGTCAGAACGACAGGTCTTGTCAGAACAGCGCTTGTTAAATTAGTTAACGTGATGTCAACTCATAAAATATTCCAATGCCTGTTTTAGTAGTTGCCATAAAATAAAATGAGAGGGAGGAAGGAAATCTGGAAGAGCAGTGCAGCAGCTTGAAAGCGGAAGTACATTCCAACTCTTCTCTTTAAAAGATTGTAACTACCAGAGCTTTTGCCTGGAAATATATTTAATTGGAGAACATGATTGATGACACCAAACCCATGAAGGTGGTCAATTGGAGAATTTGATTTATGACACACCCAGCGGGGAAACAGGGTCATAGGGGACTGTGAATGATGTAGGCCAGAGTTGGCTTCATACAAAGTAGTGCCAGTATGTCGCCTCTAATGAATCCTTGGAAGCTTTTTGAAGTTTGGCTCGAGGATCATGATTTAATTAGAGCGGTTACTGGAATCCTGACACACAATTACTAATAGCTTGCTTTCAAAAGTTGTGGGCGCTCTGTCAGTGTAGGCTTTCAAAATAGACGGGACAGCCATTTGTCTGGAATGGTCTAGAGTCTCCTGCTCAAGAAGAGATTGGACTAGAAGACAAGGTTCCTTCCAACTCTACTATTATTCTATTCTACTTTCTCTTCTCTTCTCTATTAATCTATTCTATTCTATTTCTTATTCTATTTCTTATTATTCTTATTCTATATTCTATTCCGTTCCATTCTATTCTCTATTCTGTTCTGTTCTATTCTATTCTTTCTCGCTGCAAGACAATTCCATGTAATTATTTAAAATATTTAAAAAAAATAGTTTAATTTTTATCATTCACATTTCATTCTGCCCCTCCTTTGGCAGCCTTCTTTTCATGATTCTATTCCACCATTTCTTCGATATTAGCATAACTTTTTCCCCACAGCCAGTTGGCTGTGGTGAGTTGTTCTAGACCCGTAAGATTCAAGATTGTATTAATTTTACAACCGGCTTATATTTCATTCATTTCAGATGAATATACCTGGTTACAAAAACATTTATTGATTTCTCCCATGTACAAGTATTACTCTGATGTCATAAATCCACTTGACACGAATGGGAATTGTTCCTAATGTCACTTTCAAACTGGATGTTTTTAATTAAGTGGATGCCTTCCTTTGAATTTGTGGACAGAGCTCAGTTAGACCTGGAAAATATTATTCTTAGGCAAGTTAGAAACAAAGCATTTTGCTTTCCAGGCTAACCATCCCATGGCAGTCAAAATATGTAATTGTTTTAACAAATCTGAAGCGAATTGAAAAAAAAGAAAGAAATTTCTTTTCTTTTGCCCTAAACAATTTGACGCAATGTTTGCTAATGTAGTAAGAAAGCCAGTGAATTGTCAGCACCTTCATTTCTTCAAAAGTTTTCAGACATACTGTAACAATTCAAGCTCTGGCCCATTTTGGCAATTTAGCCTAAATGTACTTAACTGATTTTGGTCTAATGTGGATCAGCAGTCTCGGTAAGCTTGCAATTAAAAATCCTCATCTTCTTTCATGTGCTGAATTTTCCATCTCTGGGGGGTGGGGGTGTAAAATCCCTTTGCATTTTAGAATAAATATCTCATTTCTCCTTGCTGGGAAGCTCTGAATCCAGAATCATTTCAGCTGTAAAACGACCTTCAAAGAAGGAAAAAGAGGGAAACCATTAAATAACAACAGTGTATTCAAATATCTTATTTTAAACTTTATGGTGTAGACATGATTGTCCACATATCTTCTCAATCAATCCTCAATCATGGAATTCCCAACGTATACAAAAGATAACATAAGAGTAAAAATGGGGAATACAAAGAAGCAGAAAAGTAATTTAAATTTAAAAAAATAGAATTATCACTCAGTTTGGGGTGAAATAAGCATGCAGGACCTCCTGCCAGATTGGGTGTTTCCCGCTGTCAATTTCCCACTGTCCTCAATGTACAACCACAATTGAGCCCAAAATGCATGTTGCTAAAGTGAAACATTTGTGAAGGGAGTTAAGCAAAAAGGACGCACCTTGTTCGCTGCTTCCAACGCATTTATCAGAGTCTGTAATTCTTCTTTGTTCATTTCCACAGAGGTGAATTTGAGGTCCCCATTCTTCGACAAATCCAGATCCAGGTTTAAAAGCGGCATCTGGAGCATGGACAATTTATCACTAGAAAGGGCGAGCTGCGTAGGGAAGCAAAGACAATGCAATTAAGACTTGGGTTTTTTTATCAGAAGCCATGAAAAAAATAAATTAGCAGTTGTTTTAAGGCCGTAACATGAGAGCTGAAAGGAATTCCGAATACGCATAAATGAGAAATCTAGTTTGCATTCAGCATCTCTGTCTGTCTGTCTATTTATCTATCTATATCTATCATCTATATACCTCTCTATCTGTGTATCTCTATATCTATCTCCATCCATCCAACCCTATTTCTCTATATATATCTCTCCTCTCTGTCTCTCTCCATTCATCCCTATCTCTCTCTATATATATCTGTCTCTCTCTGTCTCTTTCTCTCTCCTCTCTCTATCCATCCATCCATCCCTCTCTATATCTATGTCTCTCTCTCTCCATCCATCCATCCCTATCTCTTTTTATGTCTCTGTCTGTCTCTGTCTTTCATTCCATCCCTATCTCTCTCTGTCTCTCTCTCTCCATCCATCCATATCTCTATCTCTTTATATCTATGTGTCTCTCTCTCTCTCTACATTTTTAACAGCTCCTCTTTTTTTTTTTGAGTTTAAGAATGGTAAACTCAGGAGCTTTTAACATGTCAGGCAGTCCTCAATTGATCTCCTGCCTCCCAGGTGTTCACATTTGGTATTCCTAGAAATATTATGCAGACAAGAATGAGAAGATTGATCTAACCTTGAGCTGCCAGTCAAAATTCAGGAGCTGGGAAGAACAAATGGCATTTGTGTTTCCAACCAGGGCTTGCCTGATATCAGGTTTTCTGGCTTTCAAGCAAGTCAGCACTGCTCTTTGCGTGTCGGGATTTAACTCTGCCAACAGCCGAACAGCCTACAAAGAAAAGAGACAATTAGTGGTAAAAACAATGCCATGGTTATTAAGTGAATTACAGCAGTTAAATTAGTCACACGGTTGTTAAGTGGCTTCACTTAATTGATTTTGCCTGTCAGAAGGTAGGGTTTCCTGCTTGAGCAGGGGGCTGGACTAGAAGACCTCCAAGGTCCTTTCCATCTCTCTTCTGATTGATTATGATGATTGGCTGTGACCATCATAAAGAATTAAAAAAAGCGACTATCAATATTGTATTTTACATTTGCATGTTTATTCTTAAGCATCTGGCTGCCTCTCTCCGGATATGGCACTGTGGGTTATTTAATTCTTTTTTTTTTCCAGAGAGAGAATTCCAGAAAGAGAAATCTTCACTGAAAGAGGCCTTCCCTTTCAAACAAATGTTTCAAAAAATCTATATAATCTACTGAAAGGAATGAAATGAGTCACTTTTAAACACTTTTAAATGGTAGCGGTCCCTACTCAGTCACTTCCTGTCTTGATTACTGCAACGCGTTCTACATGGGGCTGCCCTTGAAGAGCATCTGGAAGCTCCAGTTGGTGCAAAATGCAGCAGCCTGCATGGTTTTGTGCAAAGCCTGGTGTGCACATGTGTCACCTCTCCTGCAGGAGCTGCATTGGTTGCCGATTTGCTTCCGGGTGCAATTCAAGGTGCTGGTTGTCAAATTTTGTGCTATTGTACTTTACTAATTTATTTGATTATTTTGGTTAGTTTTTATTGTTTTTATTTTTATTTTTAAATATGATTTTGCATTGTGTAAGCCGCCTCGAGTCGTCATGGGCGAATAGGCAGCAATATCAATCAAATAAATCAAATAATAAATAAATAACTAATGAACATGGTGGAACTAACAGTGTGCGGCGGTGGCAGACCAAAAAGACAACGCAATCCTAAATTGCATTAACAGAGGGATACAATCAAGATCAAGGGAGGTACTACTACTACCACTCTGTAAAGGCTTAGTAAGGCCACTCCTGGAGAACTGCATCCAGTTTTGGTCACCAGACTATAAAAAAAAGGTTGAGACTCTGGAAAAAGTGCAGAGAAGAGCAACCAGGATGATGAGGGGACTGGAGGCTAAAACCTATGATGAATGGTTGCAGGAACTGGGCTTGGCTAGTCTAGTGAAGGGAAGGACCAGGGGAGACAGGATAGCAGCCTTCCAAGATTTGAGGGGTTGCCCAGAGAGGAGGAAGGGGTCAAGCTATTTTCCAAAGCACCCGAAGGCCAGACAAGGAATAATGGATGGAAACTGATCAAAGAGGGAAATAAGGAGGAATTTTCTGACAGTGAGAACAACCAACAGAAAAGAAGTTGCCTTCAGAAGTTGTGGGAGCTTCATCACTTGAGACTTTCAAGAAGAGATTGGACTGCCATTTGTCAGGAATGGTGTAGGGTCTCCTGCTTGGGCGGGGGGTTGGACTAGAAGACCTCCAAGGTCCCTTCCAACTCTGTTGATGTAATCTAATCTAATCTAATCTAATCTAATCTAATCTAATCTAATCTAATCTAATCTATAAACACATTTTGTGTGTAAATCTCCTCCGTAAACCAAGCTTTGCTTATAATGTTCTTAATAATTTTCTTTTCTACACAATAAATTTCGAGTTTACCGGCAGAATCGAGTCTCTCTCTTTTTTTAAAAAAAAGCCCTAAGGGCGTTTCTACCTCCTCCTCGGAAAGATCTTTTCCAACCGTTTTCCTGAAGTATGAGGCAGTTTCTTCTAGCACCTCCATCCATTCTGTTAAATTCCAAATCGCGTCGTAGTCGCGATGCCGGGGAAAAGCCTGGCCACAGAGCCCATCGATGACTTTGTGGAAGAACTGCCAAAAAAAAGAAAAAAAAAAGACATTGATTTCCTAAGGGCCATGACTCAGGTAGTCCTTGACTTACAACGGTTCGTTTAGTGACCACTCAAAGTTTCCACGGCATTGGTAAAATATAAATAAAGGAGGGGCATTTTTGATACTTATGGCCATTGGCAGCAACCCCATGGTCACCTGATCGAAATTCCAAGGCTACTGACTCGTATTTACGACGGGGGAGTCACACGATCCCCTTCTGCGACCGTCTGACAAGCAGAGTCAATGGAGAAGCCAGATTCGCTTAACGACTGTGTTATTCACTGAACAACGGCAGGAATTCGCTTAATAAAATGGGCAAGAAAGGTGGGAAATGGGGGGGGGGAAATTCACTGAAATGTTTCACTTAGTGACAGAAATGTTGGGCTCCATTGCGGTCGTATGTCGAGGACTACCTGCAAGGCATGAGTCAAGTTTTAATAACAATAATACTAATTCCAGGACCGTCGTTCATATTAAGGAACAAATAGCAACATTTATTTTAGCATTCAAACGTTGGGTGACCTTTAAAATCAATGAGACAGCCACTCCTGAGTTAGTGCTTACTTATTAATTAATGCAATAAAATTAATTAATAATAAATAATCATTTAAACATAAAAACAGGCTCCCCCAGAGGTTTTTTGACAGCTTTCCATAACCAGCATGGGTGTATTGGGTGCACACAAGCCCCTTTTGGGGCAAAGAGAAAATTGCTGGGGGGAAAAGAGAACATTGGAGAGAGCTGGTTGCATCTATGCAAAAAAAGGGAAAAAAAGAGAGATGCAAATGTAAGAAATAGGAGGTTGGAGTAGATGACCTCCAACGTCCCTTCCAACTCGTTATTCAATACTGCAAGGATGCTATATAGAAAGTTTAAAAACCCTAGTACGCATGTGCAAAAAAAAAAAAAAAAAAAAAACCGCCCAGGACGCGCGCATGCCCACACACGTTAGACGCGCGAGAACCGTTCTGCGCATGGGCAGTTAACGTCGCCCGTTCGATGCCCGAACTGAGGGGGAAATTGAAGGGAAAGAAGACGCTCCGCTGATGCGGGAACCCAGATAGGCTATATCCGAATATAATAAAGCCCCTCTCCGTCGTCACCTTCGCCGTCTCGGCCGCGGGCAATTTCCCCAAGAGCTTCATCTTGTCCTACGCAGACGCAAACGTGCCGACGGGGTCCACCCAGCTCTCTTTTTTTTTTTTGGCAGTTGCACCCCGTCGCGCGCATGCGTGGTTTCCTGCGGCAGAAGCCCGCGCTTTCCAACGGAATCGGCTAGCCGTGGCCATTTCTGCGCAGGCGCGGCGTTTGGCTGGCGGGAGGAGGAGGAGGAGGAGGAGGAAGGGCCTCGTTGTCACATGACTAGCATTGCATCCCGGGAATTGTAGTTTTGTGACACCAACTGAACTACAATTGACGGACAGATCAATCAATCAGAGTACAGCTGGAAGGGACCCTAGAGGTCTTCTAGTCCAACCCTCTGCTCTGATTGCAGGCAGTCCTCGCCTTAACAACACTTCCTTTAGTGACCAAAGTTCAAAGTTATAACAGCATTTTAAAAAACAAAGCACTTGGGGCCGGTTTTTCACAGTTAACACCTGTTGCAGCATCCTCGTCATCAAAAATTCCCACACTTAGCAACGGATTCCTATTTATGACGGTCGCAGTGTCCCGGGAGTCACGTAATGAGCAAAATCAACGGGGGGGGGGGGGGGTGTGCCAGTTTCATTTAACAACCATGTTGCTAACACCTGCAGCGATTAAACGACAGTGGCAAGGAAGGTTCAAAAAAAACTGGGGCGAAAAACTCACTGAACAGCCTGTCTCGCTTAGCAGTGCCAATGTTGGGCTCCCTGGCGGTCAGGGGACGGCTCCCTGTCTTTGCAGAGTGGGAGGGAGGACACAGGCCAACCTGCAGAACCTAGGAGAGCCATTGTCTCGACTCTTCTAGAATGTTCGCACGGTGGGCTTCAGTTGCTGGTTCCGAACTTTCTCCGAGTTGGAGGCCCCTGGCTGGCGGTGCAAAGATTTTCAGCCCCCCCCCCCCCCATCGTGGCTTAAGGACATGAGTCAGATTTCTTCTGTGAAAACTCCCATTGGCAGCAGAGTCCAAACAAGTGAGTTCCTGTATTAGCATTAGTATTATTATTA
>NW_020717270.1:27014-40207 GCF_900518725.1 Notechis scutatus
CTATCTATCTATCTATCTATCTATCTATCTATCTATCTATCTATCTACCTACCTACCCACCCACCTACCTACCTACCTACCTACCCACCCAACCATGCATCCATCTCTATCATCTATCTATCCATCCACTCCTTTCTCTCTCTCTTTCTACATCCATCCATCCATGTATCTATCCATCCTCTTTCTCTTTCTTTCTCTCTCTCTCTCCATCCCTCCATCCCTCCATCCATCTCTCTCTCTCTCCCTCTCTCTGGCATGAAAGCCTCAGATTGAACTTCTATAAAGTGTGAAATTTTATATCATTTATATCTGTTGTGTTTTCCAAACTTGTCTGACTGGGCAATTCTGCGAGTCGAAGTCCACACACATCGTCACATTGCCAAGTTTGCAGAAAAATCCACTGTCCTACCCAATCAGCATCCAAGGAGCTTTCATAGTAAAATAGTGCCGTCCCAACTTCGAACCCATCCCTAAGTGAAGCGTTTTGTAAGTCGAGGGCTGCCTGCATTTTATAGACCATATTTCTTCCTTTCGCAGAGACGGTGGTCGTCCATGGTCAAAATGCCCGCTTTACACCTGGGCGAATTTAAAAACATATTCCAAAGGTTGTCAAGTCGCAAAATGAGTTCCCAAAGCCCGGATTCCTCCGGTGGACGTAGAGAGGAACCGAAGAAATCCGGGAAAGTGTCCGTCCACGTGAAATTCCCATCTTCTCCAGCGCAGTTGTCCGACACTCTGGAAATGCCATCCGCCTCCCCAAGCCCCAAAATGCCAGACATTTTAAGGTTGCCCGAGGACCGGCCAGACCGACTGTCGTACGAGTCCTTAAACAACCACGAGATATGTTACGAGGCGGAGAGCCCGGACGAAGCAGCCTTGGTCCACGCCGCCAGAGCGTACCAGTGCACCTTGAAAACTAGGAGCCCTGAGCAGGTGCAGATCGACTTTGCGCCTTTGGGAATGTTGACTTTTCAGCTCCTGCACATCTTGCCTTTCGACTCCACCCGGAAGCGCATGTCGGTGGTTGTGAAGCACCCGGTGCTCAAGCAGGTTGTGGTGTACACAAAAGGGGCGGACACTACCGTTATGAATTTGCTGGACGTGGGATCCCCAGGTAGGAGGATCACGATTGCCAAAACTTTGGTCCTGGTGCTAGAGGGGGGGGGGGTCTTGTGGCTGTCAGGATTCCAGCAAGAGGATTCCCAAGGGGCCTGTAGGGGGCGTGTGCATAAGCCCACCCATCATGCCTACCGTCCCTGTCCTATTGCTTTTTTTTAAATTTTTCTTCTAAGTCTCTATCCCATGTATTCAAAACTATATTTATTCTTACACCTGTATCTTGTAAGCGACTGACAAATCAAATAAATACTCAATACTAATACATACGCTGCAAGCCTCAGGGAGGAAAGATAATCCATTTATTTATTTCCCCCTCCCCCCAAGTTCTTACCTATTTATATATTCTCTCCACCGTTTTTTTTCCCCCCAAATCCAGGCAAAGATAAATCAGGATCACCGAGGAGGACAGTAGAGGAAAGAACTCAGAGGCATCTGAATGACTATGCCAGACAAGGACTTCGAACCCTTTGCATCTCTATGAAGGCAATTTGAAAAAATAAATAAATTGTAAAATGGTTAAGCCTAAAGAATTTGCAGAACCCCCCCCCCCACCACACACACACACTTTAAAAAAAATTCTGATAATGAAAAGTTGAATTAATATTTTTTCCTAATTTAGGAAAGCTAGATTAAGCCAGGGCATAATCCGATATCCCTGTTTAGGAGTGTGGCTCAACCCACAGCTGAAAATAAGGGATAGTACGAATTCTTCCTAGGGGAAAAAGAAGAATAGAGCTGCTGCCTTGTTACCGTATAGAATGTATATTCAATCCATTCCCTGGCTGGGGAATTCTGGGAGTTGAAGTCTGCAGGCCACCCTTCTCCTTAAAATTGTTTTTTTGCTCCTTATATCGAGGATAGAGGATAGGATAGTTGATGATCTTCTTCTTCTTCTTCTTCTTCTTCTTCTTCTTCTTCTTCTTCTTCTCCTTTTTCCTCCTCCTCCTTCCCTCCTCCTCCTCTTCTTCTTCCTCCTCCTTCTCTTCTTCTTCCTCTTCCTCCTCCTCTTCTTCTTCCTCCTCCCCCTCCTCCCCCTTCTCTTTCCCTTTCCCCTATCCTCTTTTTCTCTTTCTCCTTCTTCTCCTGTCTGTACATCCAACTCCCTCCTAGCACTGAAGATGTTCCCTAGTTGGGTCATGAAACATCTGCAAGAAAACCACCAAGATCAGAGATCACCAAGGACCCCACAGTCTCCCTCCCCCCGCCACCACCCCCCAACTCACCATGGCCAACTCGCCACAGGATAACCCACCAAAGAACAATCCAACAGTTCGACTACTTAAAATGCATAAGAAAACTATTTTAATTTGTCTCATCCGCTTTTCATTCTGCCCTTCCTTTTCGCACCCTCCCTTTTTAACGATTCCATTCCACCATCCCTTTGATATTCGGCTAAATCCTGTCCCGAATGGCCATAGACCCCAGGAAACCCCCCTGCCACTTAAGCATTGCCGTTAATATCATTGTGAGGGATGCCTATTTTGGGGTGGGCGTTCAGGTGCTGAGCAACGAAGAATATGAAGAGTGGCTGAAAGGACAATTCGTAGCCGAAAGCAGCATAGAAAACAGGGAGCAGCTGCTTCTGGAGTCGGCGGAGAGGCTCGAAAATAAACTAACCCTGCTTGGTGAGTTGCAACGGAAACCGACGCTTTAACCTCTTAAAAACACAGAAGCAATTCTCCTCGGTATTATCATCTTCATTAAATGAGCCTGTCATCCCTTGCGGGGTGGAGTCTGGGCAGAACGCAGCTAGCAGAGTGTTTTAATGGCCGACTGCCCTTCCTGTCACCGGTGCAGAGTTTTTTTTCCGGCAGATAATATTCTCATCATGCCCAGAGAGGGGAAAGTATCTGCCTCTCCCTAGGATTGAACTCACAGACTCCTGATGGTGAGACGAGAGCGCCACCTCCAGGCCACCGCACCACACTCCAAGCAATTCTCTTCTCAACAGGAATGTTGTGGTCGTAAGTCGAGGACTACCCAGAATCTTTACGTTCATTTGTTCCAGCCTGCTGCATCCTTTTTAATGTTTGTTTTTGCATTTCTCTTTCTTTCTTTAAAAAAAAAAAATTGAAATAATGAACCTGGTTGGGTTTTTTTTCCTTTTCCTTTTGTTTTAATAGGGGCCACTGGAATCGAGGACCGACTGCAAGAAGGGGTTCCAGAAACCATAGCGGCCCTCCGGAAAGCCGGGATTAACGTTTGGATGCTGACCGGTGATAAAAAGGAGACGGCCATCAACATCGCCTATTCCTGCAAATTACTGGACGGCTCAGACCGACTTTTCTCACTCAACAGTGAGGATTTGGTGTGTTGGAAGCTCTCGTGGCTCTGCATAAAAGGACTAAAAACGCCCTATCTTTGTGGGGTTTGGGGGCTGGAGGATATGGTCTTCCAGATACAGGGGTTATGACCATAACTGACGCCAACATTGGTGTGGCTAAGGTTGGAACATCAGGGAAGCGAGTTTGGCCTCGTGTTATGACTTTTCTTGCCACGGTGATCTATTATTTTTTCTTATTCTGGTCTATATTCTAATTCTATTTTCTATTCTATTCTATTCTATTCTTATTATTTCTTGTTTTATTCTATTCTCTATTCTAATTCTATTTTCTGTTCTATTCTTATTATTTCTTGTTTTATTCTATTCTCTATTCTAATTCTATTTTCTATTCTATTCTTATTATTTCTTGTTTTATTCTCTATTCTAATTCTATTTTCTATTCTATTATTATTTCTTATTCTATTCTATTTTAGTCTAATTCTAATTCTATTTTCTATTCTATTCTTTCTTATTCTAGTCTAGTCTGATTCTCTAATCTATTCTGCATTCTATTTTATATTATTTTTATTCTTTCTTATTCTAGTCTAATCTAGTCTATTCTCTATTCTAATTCTATATTCTCTTTTGCATTCCATATTCTCTTCTCTTCTCTCTTCTCTCTTCTATTCATTCTATTCCATTCCATTCCATTCCATTCTGTTGTTTTTTTCACCTATAAAACCATTGGAGCATCCCTCCAAAAACCAAGTATTTGGATACTTGGAAACATGATGGTTATAACGTCCCCGGAGTCCCCTTTTGCCCCCTTCTGACAGGCCAAGCCAAAGGGAAACCCAGCTTCCCTTAACAACCCTGTTCCTCACTTAAAGACCTCGTGCAATGTTATGTTGTCAATGTCACGCCGTAATACGCACACGAGGCTGGTTTTCAAAGCCAAGCCAGCTGCAATCAAAAGAAACCAACCTTAGAAACCAACCGAACTGAGGTGAAGCTGTTCTCTCACCCATTTTCTTTCCTCCCCAACCAGGAGACCTGCGCGCAGAAAGTGAAAAGCATTTTGGAAGAGATTGATATAAAATCTCAGACCCCGAACCCCCAAAACCCTTCAGGAGCAGCGGCTCCCACCAGAAGCTTTGCTTTGATCATCAACGGGCCGACCCTGGAATTCGCTTTGCACAGAAGGCTCCAAAACGCTTTCATGCAGCTTGCAAGGAAAGTCCGGGCTGTCATCTGTTGCCGAGCCACGCCCCTGCAGAAAAGCAAAATGGTGAAACAGGCCCAGAAGGAGCTGCAGGTCATGACGTTGGCCGTGGGTGAGTTGCATCTCGTGGTGTCTTGTCCTAGGCTTACCCCCAAAAGCACTAAAGCCCCAACTCTGTGTCCCGGCAAAAACCTATTTTATTTAAACGAATGTAAATTTCTTGCATTCACATTCAGCCAACAGCTTGGCAAACAGTCTTGGGAAGGTAGACTAATGAGCTCAGGCCTTACCTATCTTGGAAAGCTGCCCGGTAAATAGTTCCACACTCAGTGCTGACAAGGAAGGGCTGGTTTATGCAGACAAATCTCCACGAGGCTGGAATGAAAGAACCAACGAATTCTTTCCTGCTAAAGCCCCCTCCCCTTTTGCTCTCTCTTTTAATCCCGATGGGAGGGGCCATTCACCGTCCACCTGTGGCCTTACTCCCACGTCAACCCTGAGTTCTTAATTCTGCCTTCCTTTTGGCAGCTCTGCGCATGCGCAGGCTGGGAACCGGTTCCAGAAGCTCCCCCGCCTCACTGTTGTCCGAGCCTGAAGGCAGCTGATGCCTATCAGACGGCCCTGGCCCCATCGCTGTCTCTGACGCAGAGCCCTCGTCCGAGCCTTCCTCAGCCTCCAGGACTGGCCCAGGTTCCTCCCCAAGCTACTCACTATTTTCCGACTCTGCTGCCAGCTCCATCAGCTGCTGGCGGGCCACAACACGCGGCAGGAAAGTGTGTGTGTGTGTGAATGTGCCACCTCTCAGAAACTTCAAAACACCCGTCTTTTGCTGCTCAGGATGTTCCACTGAATTCTAAATCCTAAATTCTACACCATGCATTCCCGGGCCATCCTATGACACATGTCAAAGGATTAGAGAGGTCCTTGCTCTGTGACGTGATTGTCCTAGTGGACATAGGCCACCAGTATGAGCCAGTGTTCTGCTGCAGCGGCGAAAAAAGCCAGTGCAGTCCTGGGTTGCATCAACAGAGAGATAGAATCAAGATCAGGTGGAGTGTTAATACCGCTTTATACGGCCTTGGTAAGGCCACACTTGGATTTCTGCATCCAGTTTTGGGCACCATATTATCAAAAAGATGTTGAGACTCTAGAAAAAGTGCAGAGAAGAGCAACCAAGAAGATTAGGGGACTGGAGACTAAAACCCACGAAGAACGGTTGCAGGAACTGGGCCTGGCTGGTCTAGGGAAGAGAAGGACCAGGGGAGACAGGAGAGCAGCCTTCCAATATTTGAGGGGCTGCCCCAGAGAGGAGGAAGGGATCAAGCTATTCTCCAAAGCGCCAGAAAGTGGGACAAGAAGCAATGGATGGAAATTCATCAAGGAGAGAAGCAACTTGGAATTAAGTAGAAACTTCCTGACAATGAGGACAATTAACCAGTGGAATAATTTGCCTCCAGAAGTTGTAGGTGCTTCATCACTGGAGGTTTTTAAGAAGAGACTGGATGGTCACTTGTCTGAAATAGTCTAGGTCTCCTGCTTGAGCAGTGGGTTGGACTAGAAGACCTCCCAGGTCCCTTCCAACTCTGCTATTTCTACTAGGGCTACCAGCAAAAGACACGAGGCTCCCCACCAACGTTCACTAAATGGACAGTGGTGAGTCCACCTGTACCTTATATGTAGCTGGCCGTCTATTTGGATGATCTGTGAGTTGTACTTCCTCGGTTGTGTCTAAAACGTTGTAGGGTTTGTTTGTTTTTTGCGAGGGCCCGATTGTGTCTTTTTGCTTTGAAGGTGACGGGGCCAATGACGTAAGCATGATTCAGGTGGCGGACATTGGAATCGGCATCTCTGGACAAGAAGGCATGCAGGTAGGGGCGTGTGGCTGACCCCTGAGTGAGAGCAATGCTGCCCACGTCTTCATTCTCAGGTACAGGTGGTCCTCGGCTTACGACACTTCATTGAGTGGCCGTTCGTAAGTTACCATGGCACTGGAAAATGAGATTTAGGTCCCTTTTTCACACTTACGGCCCAATGGGTTGCAACCCCCAGGTGTCAACTCGTAAAGCATTCCTGGACTGCTCTTGAGTTGGGGTTGGACTAGATGACCTACAAGTTCCCTTCCGACTCTGTTCATCTGTAATCTGGAACACCCCCGTTGCCAGGGGATTTATGCCTCTGAGTGTTCAGGCGTTTGCAAAAGACACCAAGAGACTTTAGCAACCGTTTCGATTCGCCTCACTCTTTCCTTTCTGACGTGTCTTTGCAGGCGGTGTTAGCCAGCGACTTCGCCATTTCTCAATTCCAGCACCTCCGGAAGCTGCTCTTCGTTCATGGCCACTGGTGTTACACCCGGCTGGCTAACATGATCCTCTACTTCTTTTACAAAAACCTGGTACGTTGGCGCCAGGGGTGAAGAAGGCACTGGAAAGGGGGATAGGGTTAGTGGGTTCAGAGGTCAGAGGCTGGCCGGGGAGATCAAAGCAGACCCTCTGTCTCGGGTAAGAAGTTATAGTGTCAATCATCTCTCTCTCTCTCTTTCTCTCTCTTTATCCATCCCTCCCTCCCTCCCTCCATCTTTCTCTCTTCTCTTTCTCCCATCCATCCATCCAATGTCTGTCTGTCTTTCTTTCTTTCTCTATCTTTCTCTCTCCCATCCATCATCTATCTATCTATCTATCTATCTATCTATCTATCTATCTATCTATTTTTCTTTCTCTCTCTCTCTCTGTTTTTCTCTCTGTGTCTTCTCTCTCTTTCATCTATTTTTTTCTCCCATCCATTCATCATCTTTCTCTTCCTTTTTTTCTTTCTTTCCTTTCTCTCTCTTTTTCTCTTTGTTTATCTCTCTCTTGTCTCTCATCTATCTTTGATTAAGATAGATTAAGCCTCCAAAGATTAACAAACATTAATCCTACTTTTGCACTGTCTTTTTTTTTTTTTAATCATTGCAGGCATATGTCAATCTCCTCTTCTGGTATCAAATATTTTGTGGGTTTTCAGGAACTCCCATGATTGATTATTGGAGCCTGATTTTCTTCAATCTCCTCTTCACCTCGGTGCCTCCCGTCATATACGGGGTTTTAGATAAAGACGTATCTGCAGAAACCCTCATGAAGCATCCAGAGCTTTACAAAGCAAGTCAGAAAAATGAGGTATTTATTTTGGGGGCTTGGCTCACCTATTTGAAAACTCCATCGATTTATCAGATCTCGGTCCCACGCTCCTTGAACCATAATTTTTATAACTTGTTCCTTTCTGACTTTCTGAAAAAGTTGGAGCTGTAAAATGTTCTTAGGCAGGTTTCTAACCAACGGATGGAGATGGATTTTTTTGGAGAGAAGTGTATTTTTCCCCCCATGACATGCAAGATTTATTATACTTCCAGTTGCCTCCTGGCCTGGGCTGCTCTTCCTGATTTTCGTTGTTTATATTATTTAAGGAAAACTTTTCCAGAAACGTGGATTTATTGTACAGCTATTTCTATTCATCAGCTCTTAGAGGAATGGGTCAGTCTGTCTAACACTGATCCTACATTGTTAGGATAGGATAGAAAATATGGAATGGAATGGAAAATAGAATAGAATATAGAATGGAATGGAATGGAACGGAATGGAATAGAACAGAATAGCTGAGTTGGAAGGGACCTTGGAGGTCTTCTAGTCCAACCCCCTGCTCAAGCAGGAGGTATACCATTTCAGACAAATGGTTGTTCAATTCATTAAACATGAAACTCAGTCAACTGAGCGTTTAAAAATGTATCACAAATATTACTGACTATTATTAGTCAATTATTATTATTATTATTA
The DNA here is from genome assembly GCF_900518725.1 of Notechis scutatus. The sequence goes on from NW_020717270.1 coordinate 35,425, forward strand.
TGCCTTTCGAAATATATCCCAGCCAATATTGGCGGTGTCAGAGATTAACTGAGTTTTTGCTTCCCTTCCATGGAGCCTGTGTTGTGGCGTGGAGTGCGTTAATTCTTGTTTTCACCAGAAATCCAGCTGTTGGGATTCTGGGCTTTGTCCATCGCCATCTTGGAAAGTTGACTAAGGAGATTTGGTTTGGATTTCAATTCAGGTTCCGTTGGAGACGTGAATTTAGGTTTAGACATGCAAACTCACATAAAGGTTAATCATTCAAACCAGCAGAAGTGACTAGCCTGTTTTCTTTATTTTATTTTACTTTCATTTCAGCCGTACGTGGGGATAGCCTTTGCAATGAACCTGGTGGATGCATTTTACCAAAGTCTGGTTTGCTTTTTTATCTGCTATTTTGTAAGTATTTATAAAACCAGCTACTGGTAGTCTGTTGGCTTAGAACAGCTCGTTTAGTGACCGGCATTGAAAAAGTAACTTGTGACCGTTTTTCATGCTTACTTGAAAGCATCTCCGTGGTCACGCAATCAAAATTCAGACCCTTGGCAAAAGACTCGTATTCCCCGTGCCACGCGATCCCCTTTTGCGACCGTCTGACAACGGGGATTCACCCGATTACTTTCTGACCGTGTGACTAATTGAACAACGGCGGAGTGATTCCCTTCACAATGGCGGCAAGGAAGTCCGTAAAACGGCACAGAACTCACTTAACAACTGTCGCACTTAGCAACGGAAATGTCGGGCTCCATTGGGGTCATACGTCGAGGACTCTCTTTCCTTGATCTCTGATGCTTGGGCTGGTGGGGGGGGGTTGGTCTAGATGACCTACAAGGTCCCTTCCAACTCTGTGAATGTTTTAATTTTTTTAAAAAAATAGTGAATATTTGTCCCAATAGTGTTTATTTGTCCCAATCTTTACAGCCCCACCTGGATTCCTCATTAGGAATTTCTGCATCAAAATACCAACTCGTTTAATATTGCTTTATGTTATGATCACAGTTTGTGGTGTGTCATTTTTATATATACTATAAAACAGGGGTCGCCAACCTTTTGGACCTCAGGGACCACCAAACTCATCATTTTAAATCCCGCAGACCAGAGACCCTGGGAAAATCCCCCCCAAAAAAGTCTGCAGGAAAATCTCCCACCCCATTTTCCTTCCGATTGATCATTTTTTATTTGGGATCGCAGGATACCATCTCCAGCTCCATTCTCGGGGGCGGAGGGAGAGAGAGAGACTTTTGGCTTCGTGCAAGGAAAGCAGCAGAAGCTGGAGAAGTCTTTCTTTTTCTCCCCCAAACTCCGCCAGAAATGAGCCTTTGCCGGCGCAGCCTCTTGGAGCAGGAGGCCTTGCGGGGTCCCAAAGACTCATTTCTGGTGGAGTTTGGGGGAGAGAAAGAAAGACTTTGGCTGCTTTCCTTGCATGCAGCCAAAAGCAGAAGAAGAAAGAAGCGGAAAGAAGCAGCCCGGTGGCCATGAGAGGCGCGTGGGACAAGTTTCCCCCCCTCTGCCCTTTCCCCCCTCCCCTCACTACCTCGTGTTGTTCACAATGCAAGTGAAGCAAGCCTTGTGTTCCCACACGGCCTGGATTAGTTAGTTAGTTTAATTTATTGTCATTGCACCTGGTAAAATGAAATCAAACACCATCCTCAGTGCACATCATGACCACGAAAATAAACATAACACACATCCTTCACACTCCATATTTAATTGCTTTGGGGGGTGACATTTCTCTGCGGACCACCAAAATTTTCTCGCAGACCACTAGTGGTCCCTGGCCCACTGGTTGGTGACCACTGCTATAAAATGTATCTATATTTGATGGTTACATCATGTTTTTTTTTTTTTTCCTTTGCAGACATTTCTAAATTCTGATGTAGACGTCTACTCTTTTGGAAATCGTATGAATACCACCATGCTTTTTATAATATTACTACACCTTCTGATTGAAAGTAAAAATTTGGTGAGTATCTTAACGTGTTCAGTGCCTTCCCACATTATTTTCATTTTTCTTTGCTTTTTATATTTTGATAAACTAATGACGGTCGAGAAAAGTGTAAAAATGAACAAGCCACCAAGCTATAGCTAAAGTCTCCGTCCAAATAAAACATTAGTTTTCAGACCGCACTTTTTTTAAAAAAAGGGAAGAAAAATTCCCTTTCACGGCATTTAATTTTAGCTGTCCAAATGGAAACAGGTCTTATGGAACCCAAATTTGTACTGTTCTGTTTTTTTTTTTTTTTTTAATTTGTTTCAGACTATTATACATTTCTCTGTTTTCGCTGGTAGCATCTTTTTATATTTCTTCATCCTTGGGCTTTTGGGAGCTTTCTGCCTCCTCTGTAACCCACCAGCGAATCCATACTGGATTATCCAGAGGCAACTGATGAATCCGATGTTTTATCTGGACTTCACAATCGCAATTACACTGGCTTTGCTTCCAAGGTAATGTATTACTTTTAACCTGTCTAAATCTGCCAGTCATCCATCTTGCTTTTTCCCACACTGGCTCTCATCCAGTACGAGGGGGCAAGAATTTACTTTCGAAGTTCTTCCCAGGGAAATTCTGGCCTGGGGAAAATGGAAATTCTGGCACGGGGAAAATAGAAATAAATGGAAATTTTGGCATGGGGAAAATGGAACTTCTGGCATGGGGAAAATAGAAATAAATGGAAATTTTGGCAAGGGGAAAATGAAAATAAATGGAAATTCTTGCATTTATTTACTTCTGAGTTGAGTATGGAGCGTGTGAAATACCCTGTTGTATAATCCTTCCTCTAGCAATCCCAAATCCTCTCTGGTTCTCCACAAGGTACAGGCAGTCCTCGATTTATGACGACCACAACTGAGCCCAAAACTTATGTGGTGAAGTGAGAATTTTTTTTTTTAAAGTGAGTTACGACTTTTCTTGACGTAAGTGAATCCATGTCAAATCCAACAGGGAACCCTCTTACTAATTTAACCAACGCGACGGTCCAATTAACTACGTCGGCAAGAAAAGCCGTAAAGCAGGGCAAAACTTTCGCTTAACGAACATTTTCGCTTAGCGACATAAGTTTCGGGCTCGACTGTGGTTGTAACCTGAGGACCCCCTGCCTAATTCAACCCAATCCTTTCCCCGCTTGCTTGAATATCTGATTTCTTTTTAGGTTCCTGTTCCGGGTCATCGAAACCACCATGTTTCCAAGTCCATTATTGCAAGCCAGGATCCGTGAAGGTCAAAGCTGCGCACGAGGAAAGAGCAGGCAGCAAACCCACAGCAAGTCTAGATAAAAATGAAGTGTCCCAAGTGGCATATATATGATGCATATTAAAATTGACCTTTCTCATATAATGGTTGATTTTCATGGATATATGACTGGCCCTCATTCTGGCCGTTTTCATACACTGTGATTTCTGTGATTATCCTAAAAAATAACAAAAGGTGGTGTTATTTTAGGATGATAGGGTTAGCTTTTGAAAAAAGATACTGCATGCTGCATCTATTTAGGATAGGATAGAATATAGAATAGAATATAGAATACAGAATAAAATATAGAAAATAGAATAGAAAATAGAATAGAATAGAATAGATGAATATAGAATAGAATAGAATAGAATAGAATAGAATAGAATATAGAAGAGAATCAATATAGAAGAGAAGAGAATATAGAATAGAATAGAAAATAGAATAGAGAATGTAGAATACATAATATAGAAAATAGAATAGAATATAGAATAGAATATAGAAAATAGAATAGAAAATAGAATAGAATAGATGAATAGAGAATAGAATAAATATAGAATAGCATAGAATAGAGAATAGAATAGAGAACGTAGAATAGAGAATAGAGAAAATAGAATAGAATAGAATAGAATAGAATAGAATAGAATATAGAATAGAATAACAGAGTTGGAAGGGAGCTTGGAGGTCTTCTAGTCCAACCCATTTATTTAGGTGTCTCTCTCCTTTCTCTGTTCATAAACAGGAACTGATGATTGCAATGTTATTTGACTTACATGATTCCAAACCAACTCCAGGGGTAACAACAATAATATAACAACAAATACTGTTAACCCCCCCCCCCCAAATGACAACAAATTAGTGAAATGAGTATCTTGTAAAACATCTGGCTGGAGTCTTATCTAGTTAGAGTTCCCTAAATTCAGCGAACAGCACGAGGGAGAGTGGACGTCCCAATTCGGGATTATGAAAAGGGTAGTGCTATATGGGAAAATACAGGAGGTCCTGTTGCTAAGTGAAGCATTCGTTAAGTGAGTCGCACTTGCAAATTACCCTGTTTAACAACAAAACTGCTAAGAAGTGGCCATTTGTGACATGGCACCTGCCTTGCAATCTTTCCAAAGTTCTGCATCACTCTCGAAGTTTGAAAATCTGGCTGGTTCCCCAGGCGCTGGGTGTGAAGCTCATGCAGAATATTATCTATTAGCTGGAATTATTGTTCTTTTCCTCGTTTCTCGCTACACACTATTTTCAGGGTCCCATGGAACCCAGAACCTGGTGGAACCGAGACGGCTTCCGAACCAATGAATCAATTAAGAGATCTTAAGTTCTAAACCTGACTTAACTCATTTAGGGTTCTTCCCTTTGCACATGAAGAAAGCGAATAGGAATCCAAGGAACATCACCGAACCGGCAATCATTAGCATCAGTTGGACGAGGTTCAGTAGCTTGATCTTGTTGGTCACTTTCGATCGGAAAAATTCTGCTTTCTTGTCACTGATAGTCGCCGTCTGGAGAAGGAAGGAAGGAAGGAAGGAAGGAAGGAAGGAAGGAAGGAAG
>NW_020717270.1:46464-58353 GCF_900518725.1 Notechis scutatus
AGTTTCAGTTTCAGTTTCACAGCAGCAACCAGCTTTAGTACAGAACAGTTGAGCTAAGCCACGCCCAGGCTCCTTGCTGTCTCCTTCTTGCTCGCACGGCAAATACTGTTTCACTTTCCAAACAGCCCTCAACGCTCTCTCACAAACCGACAGGACGCTAGCCAGACGAATACCGATGGATGCTGGGAGGCAGAGGCAGAATTTTTTCTCGTCTTATTTTCCTCCCCCCAAAACTAAGCCCCACCACATAAAATTTGCAGTCGCTTACCGGTTCCACCTCCAGAAAGGTGGTATGTTCTTCCACGTTTGGCTCCATCCCCTTCACAAATTGAAAAATCATCTGGCTTCCATACAGGAAATGGGGCAAGGAGACGTAGACTGGTTTCCCTGTGGAAATAAAAGAGAAAAGGAGCGCAATTTGCATTTGACCAGATCGTCAACAGCCACTCTTGTCCCAGAAGCTGACTGGAAAACTGCAGAGGTCACCAAACAAGGTGAACATAACGTCGTCCCACGATAATGTCACAAGACCCAATCTGGGTCGGTCCGGGGAACCAGTTGTCTTCTGAACTTTAGGACTCGCACCGGAGCAGATATTTTCCCCTTTCTCGGCACACTGAGAATGTAACTGCTGAACAAAACTCCTCATTGGCGACAGGAAAGGCATCCAGCCATTCAACATTCTGCTAGCTCCATTCAGTTGCCAGAGACTCCACCCCGCAAGGGATTACAAGGTCGTTAAACCAAAATGATGATTAACGGAGTCGGAAAGGACCGCCCAAACAGGAGACCATATCAGGCTTAAGCCCCGCTTTTCCCAGCTAACGACTTTTGCAGTGTTCCCCACGGTCACGGGATCAAAACACTTGGCAAATGATTCCTATTTACGATGGCCGCAGAGTTCCCCGGTGTTTTTTTTGTGTGTGTGTGTGTGTGTCGCGACCCCCTTTGGCGCCCTGCGACAGGGGAAGCTGGTTTCTCTGAACGTCGCTGTCGCTAATGGAACCACCACAGGGATTCACTTAGCTAGGGGGACAAGAAAGGTTGTAACAGCCGTCTGCGCTTAGCGATGGAACATTTCGGTCATAAGACGAGGACCGCCTGTATTGCATTCTCACCCCGGCGCCCCCACGACTTCTCGGGATTACAATCCCACAGGTTCTGCCCTGGGTCCAAAGAAGCTTTCTTCAGGGGTGGGAATGCTACCGGTTCGGCCCGGTTCTACAGAACCGGTAGTTCCGAAGAGCAGCTGACACCAGAACCGGTTTGTCCACCTGCCGGGGCTCTTGGCGGTCCTTTATTTCCTGCTTTTTCAGCTGAGGTTGAAAAAGCAGGACAGAAGAGGATTTTCAAGGTGCTACGCACCTGCCCCTCCCCGCCCCTCCCACTCACTCCTTACCTGGCAAAGTTGCCTGCTAAGTTGCTATTTTTCCTTCCCCCCCCCCCCTCGAGCATCAGCTGTTCTGCTGTGCCGGGAGATTTAGATTAGCTCGAAAGCAGGAAATGGTTAGATTTCTGGCTTTCTAACTAATCTAAAAGCAGAGCTGAACCTTCCTTAGGACTGAAGCTTCTATATTTCAGTGTAGACTCAGGTAGTAGATTGCAGAAAGATAGATCTCTGAATGAATCTGTGATTCTGTGAGCAACTCAATCTGCCTGTCTGCTTTTGCCTGATTTTGGGTAAAAGTTGCTCTCTTTTTTTAAAAATAAAAAAAATCCAATATTTACATAAATATTTACAATATTTACCTATAAGCCAGGCCCACCCAGTCACATGACCACCAACCCACACTCACAAATTGGGCCACGCCCACAGGACCGGTTGTGAAGACATTTGAATCCCACCCCTGGCTTTCTTCCTCCATAGTCCGTGCTTTTCGTCATAATTTGGGGCTACCTTGTTTGCAGGAGCTGATATCCAGGACTCCATCGGTGGTACAGTTCCTGCTTACCACCCTTTCGGTGCAGAAACAGATATTGTCAGGATTGGTGAGGGATGAAGCTAAAGCCGAAGCAGGGGCACTGAAGCGATACAGCGGGATCTCTTTCATCGTCACATCCCTATCGAATAATACGTAGGTGGACCTGCGAGATGCGAGAACAATGCACGTTAATAGAATAACAGAGTTGGAAGGGGCCTGGGAGGTCTTCTAGTCCAACCCCCTGCTCAGGCAGTCTCTTCTTAAGAACCTCCAGGGTTGGAGCCTTCACAATGTCCCTTACTTAGCCACAGAAATTCACTGTTGCAGTGTCTGAAGCAAAGGAATGCCTCCCCCACTATTGGTTCAGGATCCTTTACCTGCAAACATCCGAAGAAAATAAATACAGCTCTTCACTCTTTTTGACAAAAGGGTGGAACGCAGTCCCATCTGTGAGTTACAATGAGAGCATCTTGTGAGTTTGGAGCCTTGCAACTTGTTTCAAAAAAACAGAATGACAGAGTCCGAAGGGATCTTGGAGGTCTTCTAGTCCAACCCCTTCCTCAGGCAGAAAACCCTAGGCCATTTCAAACAAACGGTGGTCCAATCTCTTCTTAAAAACTTCCAGATTCCTTCCTTCCTTCCTTCCTTCCTTCCTTCCTTCCTTCCTTCCTTCCTTCCTTCCATCCATCCATCCATCCATCCATCTCTCTCTCTCTCTCTCTCTCTCTCTCTCTCATTCATTCATTCATTCATTCATTCATTTGTTCATTCATTCATTTGATGCATTGATGCGGGAATCTTTAGCAGTTTTGCCACTGGACTATTTTTAACGCATGCCAAAGTTTATATGGGGTGTGTGTTCTGCACAGAAATGCAGTGCTGTTCCACTGACATACTTACCTGTGCCGTTCACCATGTTACAATAACTTGTCCAGTATTTGAGGTTCCTTTGAAAAAAAAGAAAGAAAGTAAAATAACATGTAAGAAAAGTCATAAAACAGGGGGGCAAAACTTGCTTAACAAATGTCTTGTTTAGCAACATACATTCTGGGCTCCATTTTGGTCGTAAGCCAAGCCTGTACAAAATGATAACCAACCCATCCTTCTATGCTTAGAATATTCTGCACCTGCGCCAGGAAATCTAAGCAAGGGGATGTTGCAAGAGTTCAAGGAACAGGACAGAATGCTAAATTAAATGTTGTCAATTATGAAGACAAAATATATATATAGGTACATTTCCCCAAATATTATACCTGCTATTATTATAAGTGATGATTATTCCTTTCTTGTTTATATCATCTTTCCCACTATAAATCTTGTAAGGGCCACCAAAGGTTTTATTGCTCTTGAATGAGAGAAAGAGAGAGAACAGAAAATTAATTTTTTGAGATCTATCATCCAATGAAAGGAAACAAACCAACAAAAAAAAGGAAGTTAGACCCCTATCAAAACCCCATTTTTGCTATGACTTTTATTCCTAACATCCAGTGGAATAGAATGATATCAGCAATGCTTCTTATCTAGAATAAAAACTTGTTGATTTTTCATAAGCCATGCTAATACAAGCCAACGGCTATTTTATTTTTAATATTCTGGACTTTCTGAACTTTACAGAGGTGTTTCTTATCTCTTTCCTTAAAATCACATCCCCAGAAATTAATTTTCCCGTCTGAGATATACTTACAGGATAGAATATTCCAACAACTTTGTCCATTTTTATAATAGGGATTTTTTTCAAGAAAGGATCTTCATAGCCCCAAAGTATTTCTTTCACAGTTCTAGTTTGGAGGAATCTTGATTTTGCTGATCTCATCCAGATATTCATCAAGTATTGCATAAATCTGTTTTTATACAAAGCCGGGGCAGCCTGCAGCAAAATACCAATATTCTTATAACTTCAATTTTGTGCACTGGGATGCAAATCAATACAAACAGGCTTGAATTAAGTTTTATATGTATTCAAATTCTGTGTTCAAATCCTTAATAAGGCCACATCCAGTTTTGGTCACCTTGTTACAAAAACAACGTTGAGGCTTTTGGGGGGGGGGGGAGTGCAAAGAAGAGCAACTAAAATGGAGATTAGAACATAGGAAGAACGGCTGCAGAATTAGGGATTGGCTAGTCAAGCGGAAAAAATGGATTAGGGGTGACATGATAGCAGCCTTCCAATATCTCAGGGTCTGCCCCAAAGAAGAGGGAGTCAAGCTATTCTCCAAAGCATTGAAGGCAGGACAAGAAACCATGTATGGAAACTCATCAAGGAGAGAAGCAACCTGGAATTAAGGAGAAACTTCCTAACGATGAGAACAATTAACCCGTGGAACTCCTTGCCACCAGAAATTGTGGGTGCTACAACACTAATTATTATTACGTTATTCCAGAGCCCTGAGAATACCCGAACCCAATATTTGACTGATTTATTATTACAGTTTAATATTCAGATGTTAGACACCTTAAGGGGGCTTGCTTACCACAACAGCAAGGTTGACGGTGGTGAAAGTGTCATTTTCCGGCCCAACTGACATATCAGGTTGAAACATGAAAATATTTGGCTGGAGGTAAGACAGGGTGCCGTCTTTGTGATCCGTGATGTTTCCCTTGGGAATATAGCGCATCCTTTGAAGGAAAAGAGAATCCGCGTGTTAAATGCTGAGCCCTTTATTCCGCGGAACAACTTGCCACCAGAAGTGGTGAATGCTCCATCACTGGAGATTTAAGAAGAGGCTTGACAGCAATTTGTCTGGAATCGCAATAGGTCTCCTGCTGGACCAGGGGGCTGGACTAGAAGACCTCCAAGGTCCCTTCCGACTCTGTTATTCTATAATCCCTGATCAATTAATCAGTGGGATATCTGGCTTGTCCTTCAGGACAAGAAGATACGGATGGAAACTAGTCAAGGAGAGAAGCAACCTAGAACTAAGGAGAAACTTCCTAACAGTGAGGACAATTAACCAGTGGAACTGCTTCCCACTAGAAGTTGTGGATTCTCCATTCCTGGAGGTCTTAAAGAAAAGATTGGACAGCCATTTGTCTGGAATGGTATAATGCTTGAGCAGGGGGCTGGACTAGAAGACCTCCCAGGTCCCTTCCAGCTCTATTCTGATTGATTGATTGATCGATCGATCGATTGATTGGAATGGTCTAGGGTCTCCTGCTTGAGCAGGCGGTTGGACTAGAAGATCTCCAAGGTCCCTTTCAACTCTATTATTCTATCACCCCTGGTCTACCAATCGGTCAAAGCGCTGGGCTTCAGAAGTTGTGAGTGCTCCAACACTGGAGGTTTTATAAGCAGAGACTGGACAGACAGTTCTCTGGAATGGCCCTGCTCCGTATTTTCTACCATCTCAAACAAGTGGTTGTCCAATTTCTTCTTAAAAACCTCCAGGGATGGAGCGCCCACGACATCTGGTGGCCAGCCGTTCCACCGGCTCATTGTGCCCAATGCCAGGAAATGCATCTTCCAGAGACAGCTCCATCCTCAGGTCTGGACCTACCGGTAAGTGTACGGGCCTTTCTGCTTAAGAATCGGCGCAGAACCGTTCTGCATTACGTCCTCTGGGTTCTGTACATCGAAAACCCAAATCTCCCGGTATACGGGACTTCCCGGAAGAACCCAGTTCTCGTAGGCGATGGTACCATTTTCAATGACAACTTCCTGCAGAGGGGAATAAGAACGACACTTTAATATGATTTCCTGCCACTCCTAAGTAAGTCAGGATACAAAATATTTCAGAGATTGCTCAAAGAGATAATGTTTCTGGAAAACATTAGGGTAATATCAAACTTCTTTTTGTTTTTGATAATGAATATGTAGGCTAAAATATGAGGTTAAGTGGCATTTTTTGAATGGTGTTTAGATATTCTTTTCCAAGGCAATAATTGTCTTGAATCAAATAATGCTTATGTATATAGTGGCATTTTAAACTAACTATATGTTTTAGATAGGTTTTAGACTAAGTTGTTTATTATTATTATTATTATTATTATTATTATTATTATTATTATTATTATTATTATTATTATTATTATATACTATGTAGTGTGATTGTGATGTAGTGTTTGGGCACTGTGCTGGAGTAGCTTTCAAATTTCATTGTATTTGTAGAATTCAATGACGATAAAGGTATTCTGTTCTATATAAGAAAATAACAGAATAGAATAACGGAGCTGAAAGGGACCTTGGAGGTTTTCTAGTCCGGTGGTTGCCAACTGGTGGTCCATGAGAAAATTTTGGTGGTCCGCAGAGAAATGTCACCCCCAGAGCACCCCCCACAATAGCAATTAATCCAGTCTGTGCAGGAACACAAGGCTGCGCTGCCCGCATGGCCCGCGGGAACCCTCCCCGCCCACTCGCTCCTGACCTGGCAAACTTGCCTGCTAAGTTGCTATTTTTTTTCACCGACCATCAGCTGTTCTGCTGTGCCGGGAGATTTAGATTAGCTAGAAAGTAGGAAATGGTCGGATTTCTCGCTTTCTAGCTAATCTTTAGATCTTCCCCTCTGCTTTTAAGCGGAGCCCAACTTTCCTTAGGACTGAAGCTTCTATTATTCAGTGCAGACTCAGGTAGCCGATGGCAGAAAGATAGATCTCTGAGTGAATCTGTGATTCTGTGAGCAACTCTATCTGCCTGCCTTATTTGCCTGATTTTGGGTAAAAGTTGCTCTTTTTTATAAAAAAAATTCAATATTGATATAAATATAATATTTACATACAAGGCATGCCCAGCCAGTCACATGACCACCAAGCCACACCCACAAATTAGGCCACGTCCACAGAACCGGTTGTTAAGAAATTTGAATCCCACCCCTGCCTCTGTGTGTGTGTGTGTGTGTGTAGGTGTGTATGTGGAGAAGTAAGTTCACCCCCTTTTTTGAGGGGATATCAATTTTGTGCTCTGTCCATTTTGCGTTCATGCTGGATCACAAGCTATATTTTGACATTTTTGGAGAAGAGTTGAGAAACTCTGCCTATAAGAATTGTGCCTTTTGAAGTATTTAAATATTACACCGTAGAAAGCAGCTCTTCGTGTAGCTACTCACACCATTCTCTCCCTGATCCCAAACGGTTGCAATTCATGATTTACAGGGCCTGAAATCATCTTCAGTTATAATCTGATGCTGGGGGCTTGGACCCTGTACGCAGGCCGTGGTTTATGAAACTCACCAGTTGAAACTTGAAGTCCAAACTAAAACAAGAACAGAGTTCCAAACAGCTGGCGCAAGAGAAAGTCCTCGAGATCCAAAAAGATCTGGACAGACTCAAACAATGAAGTTTTGGTGCCTAGCCAGGGAAAACCAAAGGGGCAAAGCCAAATTAGGCGTAACCTGGCCCCAAAGCAGCAATGGTGAAAGGGATCTTAAAGAGTCCTTCGTAGGCGATCCTTTAAACTTGAGCCAGCCGTGTGCGGCAGAAGCCAAAAAAAATATATGCTAATTCGATCCTTCGGTTGGGTAAACAGAGGCACAGAATCCAAATCACGTGAAGTATTAGTACCGCTTTACAAAGCCACACCTGGAATATCGCTGCATCCAGTTTTGCTCACCACAAATTACACACAAAAAAGGCTGGGACTTTGGAAAAAGTGCAGAGATGAGCAACTAAGAGGATTAAAGGCCTGGGAACTAAAACATGGGAAGACCGGTTGCAGGAATTGGGTTTGGCCAGTCTAGAGAAAATAAGGACTAGGAGGGACACGATTAGCAGCCTTCCAGTATTTGAGGGGCTGCCCCCAAAAAGAGGGGGTCAAATTATTCTTCAAAGCAGCAGAGGGCAGGACAAGAAACAATGGATGGAAACTAACCAAGGAGAGAAGCAACCTGGAATTAAGGAGGAATTTCCTGACAGTGAGAACAATTAACCCGTGGAACTGCTTGCCACTAGAAATTGTGGTTGCTCCATCACTGGAGGGTTTTAAGAAGAGATTGGATAGTCACTTGTCTGAAATGGCCTAGGGTCTCCTGCTTGGGCAGGGGGCTGGACTAGAAGACCTCCAAGGTCCCTTCCAGCTCTCTTCTGCCTGATTGATTTATAGAAATTGTTCTGCCTAGATTGAAGGTTTCTTTGTCTGAACAACTCAACAGTGGGATGAAATTATAGATAAAAAAAAGAAGTTCAGATGCCATTGTGGCAGGTTATTTCTGCTAGCATCAGCCTACGTCCTGCCAATGTTGAGGAGGAAGTGAGGAAAACACAGAGAAGCACAGGAATTAGGGATGTCCCTTACCTTTTTTACTGTCTTGTCAATGAAGTGATTTCCAACCGGGATGAGAATTCCTCCTAGGACGGCCAGCACTGCCCCAATGGTTGCCACTGTGAGCAAGGCACAATTTGGATTGCAACCCATGCTTCTTCACCCAGTGGCCAGTTTTCCTCCTCCTCCTCCTCCTCCGACCTCGAAGGCGTCTCTTATTCTCACGTTCCTTCAAAAATGTTCCTCAGCGACAGATGTTGAGACTTTGGGGGGGGGGGAAGTGCAGAGAAGAGCAACTGAGACGATTAAAGGCCTGGAGGCTAAAACTTAGGAAGAACTGGTTTCGGGATTTGGGTTTGGCTAGTCTGGAGGAAATAAGGACTTGGGGTGACATGATAGCAGCCTCCCAGTATTTGAGGGGCTGTCCCAAAGAAGAGGAAGGGGTCCACTTATTCTCCAAAGCCCCTGAAGGCAAGATGAGAAATAATGGGTGGGAACTCATCAAGGAAAAAAACAACCTGGAATTAAGGAGGAATTTCATGACAGGGAGAACAATAAACCAGTAGAACAACTTGCCACCAGAAATGGTGGGTTGCTCCATCACTGGAGGTTTTGAAGAAGAGACTGGACAGCCATTTGTCTGAAATGGCATAGAGTCTCCTGCTTGAGCAGTGGGTTAGACTAGAAGACCTCCAAGGGCCCTTCCAGCTCTATTCTGATTGACTGATGATACGAACATCTCTTGCCGTTGTAAGGAACATGTTCAGCTTCAGGGCTGTTCCCCTGCACCACTCTTACTCTGATGCAAGGCTGCAACCCCTGGTACCAAACAGGCACACCCAAAAAAGAAAGATAGATTCCCTCTTAGCAGCTCTTTCCTTACTACACACACAAGGGTATAGTTGGAAGGCACCTTGGAGGTCCATCTAGTCCAACCCCTTAGTCCTATCCCCCTGCTGTTTAGGATAAACCCCTCTCCCCACCTTGCAAACCAAACCAAACCACCATCTGAAGATGCAAACTAACCTGGAGCAGCGGAGAAATAGTAATTCTGCTGGGATTGTAGAGTTGGTTCAAGCCAAATCAGGGGGAAAAGTATAAATACCCCCCCCCCCCCAAAAAAACACCCCTGCTATGCTGAATCCTGATTTTCGGAGAAAATAAGTTGTTGTAGCAGCTCTGCAGAAGTTCAGCTTGGAGGTTCAAGAGTCCGCCAATCTTTCCTCTGCCTCAGTAGAGATCGATCGATCGATCGATCTGAAACAGCTGGGATAATCAAATCTTCTTCTTAATAATAATAATAAGTCAGAAAAAGGAAAGGAGAGAAGCTGTCAGGGTTGCACATAAACTTCAGTCTGGACTAGTCAACCAGGAGTAAAGACTTTGCTCTGAGCCAGCCCTGGAGTCATCTAAGTATATATTGGGAATTCCAGGAGAACAAGTCTGAACGCGGGAAAACGCCAGCCAATCCCATCTGACGAACCTCCTCTGGGCAATTGTTTTTCCGTCCTACGCTGGAGGAAAAATGAACAAGAAGGGAGGGGGGGAAAGGCCCATGGATGGGACCCAGACTATAAAACAAGATGATGGGGTCGCAGGTGGGGAGGCTGGAAGGGGACAGGTAGAGTTCGCCTTAACAGCGGCAACGGAGCTCAAGGTTTCCGGGGGTTAAGGGAGGCATTGGCTAAGGGAGCTTTTCGCCCCCTTGTACGCACTTTCTGACCATTGCCGTTAAGAGAATCATGGCAGGCGATAAGTCAGTCACCCGGTTGTTAAGAGAAACCGATTCCCTCCGTCATGAGAAGGTTGCTAAAAGGGGATCGTGTGACCTGGGGGGGGGGGGGGATAAACACACAGCAACGGTCATAAGTATGAATTTTGATCTGGGGACGCTACCAAAGTCCCTTCCAGCTCTATTCTGATTAACTGATCGATTGAAATGTTCTAGGGTCTCCTGCTTGAGCAAGGGGTTGGACTAGACGACCTCCAGGGTCCCTTCCAGCTCTATTCCGATTGATTGATTGGTGTCCTGCTTGAGCAGGGGGTTGGACTAGAAGACCTCCGAGGCCCCTTCCAACTCTGTTATTCTGTTTCTTACAAACATTCTTGGCAGCGTGTGCTGTTGCATCACACTTTCTGGTGTGGATTTTTATTTTATAGCTGTGAGAGTTGGCTGCCCCTAACAAAACCTACCTGGATATTGCTGCTCATAAAGGAAAAAAAAAAATCCCAACCCAACAAACATCTAACATACAAAGTGAGTCATTTGGCGGTACATTAGCATCAGGGAGAACACAAGTTCTAGTCTTCTGTTAGGCGTGAAGCAGTTATAGGTATCCTTGGGTCAAAACACCTCCAGCCTGGCCCATCTCATAACATAGTTTGTTGTGGGAAAATAAGTGGGAGTTTGTGGTTGCAGAAACCAAACAAACGCAGGGTGTGAATAAAAGCACAACACACCTTTAAGCCTGCTTCCAAATTGTATTGTTTATCAGGAGTTCCCACCCTTTGTCTTAAATGGTAAAGGTCTTCTGCTTGAGCTGGACTAGAAGACCTCTAAGGTCCCTTCCAACTCTTGTCTGATTTATTCTGCAAAGCACCAGAAGGCAAAACAAGAAGCAACGAAGGGAAACTAATCCAGGAAAGATCCAACCTAGAATTAAAGAGGCGTTTTTTTCCCCGCAAAGAAATAAGTTTCTTTGACTGCAAGTGATAAAATTCAGGAATCGAGTTGCAGAATACATTATCCGGACTTGCACGGGAGGAGAAGGGAGCAGGAATAGCTGCCATCCTTAAAAAATAAAATGTGGCACGTTTTGCAGGAATTGTAAAAAAAAAAGCAACTTTCTTTTAATTTCTTCTAATTTCTGTCAGCAATTGTAAAAATGCTTCCTTGAACAAACCCATCAAATTATAGAAGAATCCTCTAGGTGGAAATATTATAATGCAAATTCTGCATTATAGGTTAGAGGTTGTAGACCATTTCAGACAAGTGACTGTCCAATCTCTTCTTTAAAACCTCCAATGTTGTAGCACCCACAACTTCTGGTGGCCAGCAGTTCCACTGTCTAATTGTTCTCACTGTTAGCAAGTTTCTCCTTAGTTCCAGGTTGGTTCTCTCCTGGATGAGTTTCCATCCTTCGCTTCTTGTCTTGCCTTCTGGGGCTTTGCAGAATAAGTTGACCCCCCTTTTCTTTGGGGCAGCCCCTCAAATACCGGAAGGCTGCTGTCCTGTCGTCGCCCCCCCCCCCCCCCCGGTCCTTCTTTTCTCCAGACTAGCCAAACCCAATTCCTGCAACGGGTCTTCAGATGTTTTAGCCTCCAGGCCTTCAATCATCCCAGTTACTCTTCTCTGCCCCTTTCCCCAAAGCCTCATTGTCCTTTTTGTAACGTGGGACCAAAACTGGATGTGGCCTTCCAGGTGTGGCCTTACTAAAGGTTTCGTTGTAATCTCTTTGTGTCTGATATTCGATCTCTCGTGTGAATGGGATACTTGGGGAAGCACGCGTGACTGCCAGTGTAGGTTCCAATGAAAGCTTTTCCCTTCACCGGTGCGGTTTTCTCTGTGACTTAGCTACTCCTCACTTGCCCGCTTCCAAAGCAGCCTCCTGCTTTGCACATCGGACTGTGTAGAAACGCCGTGATGCAACCTGCATAATAGAGAGTTACACCTTAGCCAGGGAAACCTGACGCTCGGACCTCAGAAGTTTCTGTTTGTGCTCCTCAGCTTCCCTGGACTCCATCCTACATAGATTGGCATCACATTCAAACGCATTG
>NW_020717270.1:73353-88666 GCF_900518725.1 Notechis scutatus
TCCCACGACTTCTGGTGGCCACTGGTTAATTGTTTTCATTGTCAGGGTGTTTCTCCTTCATTCCAAGTTGCTTCTCTCCTTGCTTAGTGTCCATCCATTGTTTCTGGTCCTGCCTTCTGGTGCGTTGGAGGATGGGTGGACCCCCCCCCCCTTCTTTGGGGGCGCCCCCCCAATCCTGGAATACTGCTATCATGCCCCCCCCCAGTCCTTCTTTTCTCTAGACTAGCCATACCCAAATCCTGCAACTGTTCTTCCTATGTTTTAGCCTCCAGGCCTTTAATCCTCTTAGTAGCTGTTCTCTGCACTGAGACAATAGCAACTAACCTGCCCTTTTTACTATTTTTGTTAGATAGTTGAAAACCATTATCATGTCTCCCCTCCGGGGTCTCTGCTAAATTTGCAGCTTTCCCCCAAACGTATCTTAGCAGATTGAGTCCCTGAGACCTTTCTTCCTGGTAAATCCATCCTGTGCATTTCACACACACAAACAAACACCCCGCTGGAGTTGACTATATCTTGTCACCTGTAAAGTTTTCTTTTTCTTCTGAAGAATCCAACCATCTTCCCAGCTTTGGGGTCACCTGCAAACTTCGTAAGTCTCCCGTCTGCTCCCCTTCTCCCAGCCATTAATCCAAAAGTTGGTCAGCCCAGCAGAAATCTGTTATACACGTTTCCTTCCAAATGAAGTGGATGCCATTAATTATAGTGTTCTTTGGCTGCGGTCATTGGGCCAACTGTGAGGCCATTATAACGGCACTTTCATCTACCCCATATTTTAGCATTTTAAGGAGAATATCAATAAAGGAGAATATTTGTGGCTGAGGGTTGAGAGGAGGGGTCCTTGGTGCTCTCTGAGCTTGGTTGTTTTCTTGCAGACATCTCATGACCCAGCTAGGGAACATCATCAGTGCTAGAAGGGAGGGGGGTTTTCAGAGAGGAGGAGGAGGAGGAGGAAGAATAAGAAGAGGATAGGAGGAAGAGGATGGGAGGAGGAGGAAGAAGAAAAAGGAGGATGGGAGGAGGAAGAAGAAAAAGAGGAGGAGGAGGAGGACTATGGGGTCCTTGTGCTCTCTGAGGTTGGTTGTTTTCTTGCAGACATCTCATGATCCAACTAGGGAACATCATCAGTGCTAAGGAGAATATCATGAGAGACTAAGATTTTTATCAAGCTCAAATCTGCAGCATTCCCCTGATCTACTAAGCTAAGAACTTGATTTAAGGAGCAGGATATTTATTTGCATTGATAGATCCCTCTTCTCTGCTTGGGGCAGCCAATCTAAGAAGGCAGACCCAAAGCAAAATACCTCAAGTGTCAGTTGCAAAATAATTTTGTGAAGCCCAACATCTCTGTTTGTTACCAGGTAAAACAGGTCACAGGTACCTTCTAGAATCTCCGGGACGTATGATAAGAGGAAGAGTTTTGGGAGACGTCCTAGAAATGCAGAGAATGCGACAACCTGGCCCACAACACACAACCCACAAAAAGCCCACATGCTTCAACGGGGAAAATTTTCTCCTTTTTTTTTTTCATTTTTAATTTACAGCAGAAAGAATATAAAGCATTCAGAAAACATTTTCCATATTTTTTTAAGGGCAATTCAAAAACATTTTGCATGATTTCCAGCAGCTGAGTTCTTCAACAGATCCATTGATTCAGTGATGCTTTTTTTTTTCTTTTTTAAACATGCAGAGTTACAAAAATAAAACTTACAAAAAAAGACATCTATAACTAGGTTTTACATGCAAGTCTCAGGGATTCCCCTCTCCCCCACCCCCGAACCAAAAAAAAAATCTCTGCTTTGGGCACCAAACTACTGTGTGGAACGGCCACGAAGCGTGCAACAGAGGGGGCTCATGTTATATTCTGCATTTCGTTCGCACAAGGGTCGTTCGCTTCACACGAGTGAAGTCACACAAGGGAGGAATTCCGGATATATTTTGGGGGGGTGGGTGGGGGTGGGTGGGAGACACGAGAGCGTTCTCCGATCTGGTTTTAGGATCGAGCAAACAGGAGAGGACTTTAGGCCCCATCCTGATGCAGAATCCTGAATCCCCGAGAAGGGACATGCCCCGAAACATGACACGGTCTACACAGAATGTGCCAGAGGTCGTCGATTGCCCCAAAAACTCTTTTGGGATGTGGGCATGGGTGGTGCAAAGGGACTGCAGGTAGTATAACGTTGCTCAACTCGTCTTGCAGGCAGCCTCGGGGTCCACCAGAAGACAGGCTGCCTACCAATCAAGTCTGTATTTGGAAGGAATGATGGTGGAATCACTCCTGAGGTCAATCTTGTGGCCAGGAAAAGCCACATCCATCTGAAGGAAGGTGGCAGCTACTGCTCGGCCAAGGGGTGGGTAGGTCTTCTGTCTGGTCAACCATACGTCAAGAACCTTCTTCAGATGTTGCGGCAACCCTGGTGGACAGCAGGGTCAATGACGCCATCCAGAGAGGGTTGGCGGAACACCTGAAGAAGGTCTTTGACGTGCCTTCAGCATCATGGGCGAGGCAGGGATTCTAAATCGGTTTGTTTTGCGGGTTGAAACAGCCACACACCGCTGCACGGAGCGGCGAGCGTGTACAGCAACGCAACATCACACCCGCCCGGGGATCTTGGGTTGGTCCTGGCAGTGAACAGAAGTGATTAAAAAGAGAGAGAGAGAGAGAAACAATCAGAAACGACAGAAAAGGCACCTGGATCTCAGGCCAGGCCAGGTTCTCCATCGTTGCAGGTTGAGATATGTTGTGCAGAATGGTGAGGACACCGATTCTCACAACCAACCATCCAGAAACAAATGGAACGTTTGAATGAAGCAACTGGGATCCTCGGGGATCCAACTTGCATTCCAGAAGGCCAACTGGCACTAGCAACATGCACCCTGGATGGAGCGGGGGGGCAGAGGGGGGAGCAGACATGGGAGGGATTGAGCGCTTCCTTGGAAGCCACCGCGCACAACTGGATTCCCGGTGTTGCAATGTGCATTTCAACTTGTCGGAAAAAGGATGAATTTTAAAGAATTTTCGTTGGCTGCTCTTCCTCTTTCTCTCTCTCTTTCTCTCTCTCGCTGGAAATAGCAAATATACCATGATACCCCTACGTATCCTTTCCATCTTTTTATTATTATTATTATTATCTTTTTTTAAAACTTTAAAATTATTATTTTTTGTGCAATTTAGTACATCGTCTGACTTTCAGCAGGAAATATGGTCAAGTGAAACTTTTTTTTCTACTTTCGTACTATTTTTGTTTTTTTAATTTTTTTTTTAAAGTTTATGTTCATTCTAAGTGTTTTTTTTTTTTTATTGGAGTGAGTGTATGGTGCTAAGCTAGATACAATTTTGAATTCTTATGATTATCTGCTTTGCAAAATAACTTAATTTTTTTTCCGTTAAGCAATATTAGCATTCACTTTACTTGGCACCATTGGCAAACAAAAAAGAGAGAGAGAAATTAAATAAAATAAGAACAAAATAATAATAATAAAAAAGATAACCCAGGTTAAAAGAAATTTAAAAACTCCTGGTAGCCAAAATCAAATGTAAACATATCTCTTTTTTTTAAAGTAATGTTACTTTGCCTTTTTTTTCCTAAGTCTAAATACATTAGCTCTTTTTTGCTTCTGCAGTTTTATTCATGCTTTAGCAAAATGTTCTTCTAAAGAACATTTAAAATAAAGTTTCTTATAGTGAAATAAAGTTTTTGTTTCGTTTTACAGACCGTAAGCCACTAATGCTTTACTTTTTTCATTTCTTTTTTCCTTGAATTCATGCACCTCTGTTTTAATATATACAATATGTACAAACATCCACACTTTTTTCTTGTTCATTCAGACAAAACTATACAAATACGCAAATTTCTCTTGCCAAGCTATTGACCCTTTGTGAATAAAATATTTAGCAATTAATTAATATATTCCCTCCAATATTTTTTTTTCATTGCCATTTTTAACCATCTCTCTATATACAGAAACTGCCTAGATTTTGATTCATTCTTTTTTCTTTCTTTCTCTTTCTTCTTCTTTCTTTCTTCTTTCTTTCTTTCTTTCTTTCTTTCTTTCTTTCTTTCTTTCTTTCTTTCTTTCTCTTTCTTTCTTTCTTTCTCTTCTATCTTTCTTTCTTTCCTTCTATTCTTTCTTTCTTTTTCTTTCTTTCTTTTCTTCTTCCTTCTGTTGGTTGGTTGGTTGTTGTTGTTTTTTTGATGAAATAGCCAAAACAATATTTTTTTCTGGGTGGAATGCAGCACCACACCCTTCGTTGATCAGTACTGTCCGGACAGCATCTCTGCACATGACTCAAGTCGAACTAGAGGTCTGCAAATGTTACCAAAAATGCTTTACAAACCCATCGCCATTAAATAAGTAAAACTCTTATGTGAAGTAAGGCCAGAAAATAAAGTGCCAAATATGAGAAGTGCATATGGCAGTTGATAGACTTGAAGGCTTTCAAGAGAGAGAGAGAAAAAAGACACCGATAAAGGAACAGCTCCGCTTGATCTGTTCACCCCGTTCTCTCTCGGCACCCCAACACCAGCCCGCGTTAAAATACCCGTTTGCCTTAAAAAACACTGATACTTCCTGGAAAATAAAAACTCGAGGAGGAAGGGCGCAAAATATCTCTTGGGGGGGTGGGGGGTGGAAAAAAGGGAAGAAAAAAAGGAGGAGGAGGAAAATCAGCCGATCGAAACGGTGGCGGCCTCAACGAAGAACGGAAAAGATGGACGAGCGAGAGGAGGATGGAGATGGACGGAGCAGATGAGACAGAAGGTCCTCTGAGGCGGTTCCCACGGACAAATTCCCACAACGTTATCTCGGAAAGAATTTGCCATTCTCGGATCGGTGGGGGGGGTGTTTGTTTGTTTGTTTTGCGCAATTAGTATTCGTGTCGTTATTATTATTATTATTAATTTTTTTGGTTTTTTTTTTTTTTTTGGTATCGTATTTGTACAGTTCCACACATGGATTTTTTTTTGTGTTTTTTTTTCTTTTCTTTTTTTTGTCGTTTTGAGTTAACAGCCCTCTATGGAAAACAAAAATATATAATAAATATTACATGATCGATTGGATTGCTTCTCGTAACTCGTTTCACAGAGGAATGAAGGAAAACTCATGAAAACGCCTTTCCGGGTGTTGCTCTTTTTTCCTCCCCCCCTCCTCCCCTCCCCCCACACTAGACCCCCCTTCCCACCCCAGCCCCGTCCCTCACCCCAGCCCCGATGATCCAACCAAAGAGTTGATTTCCAAGGATGCCTTGCTGAACAAATTAAAAATTGTCCGTGAAAGTGCAAATGTAATGACTAAACATTACCGTTTTAAAATCCCGCCGCCGATAAGATTCTCGGCAGCGGCAGTCAAAAGTCTTTTTTTTTCTTGTTTGTTTTTGTTCGTTTTTTTAAATAATCAAAATCATTTTTCTTTTTTTTTTTTTTTGTTTGAAATTGTCGTTGCATGTTTCTGTTGAAAACAGAAAAAATAAAAATAAAATAAAATGGAAACAGTCCGAAAAGACGACGGCCCACTCCTTCCCGGGCTGTTATGGGATGCTCTCGTCGCCGCCGGGATCTCGTTCTTCAAGTTCCTTTTTCGAGTCTTTCGCTCTGGGGAGACAAAAAACGGACACACACACATACACACAAAAGGAAG
Source organism: Notechis scutatus (assembly GCF_900518725.1). The sequence continues at coordinate 78,991 of NW_020717270.1, forward strand.
GAAGAAAGAGGAGAAGGAGATGTAAGGGTCCCTTTCTTAAGAATGTCGGAAATATCGAACGCCTGTCTTTCGCGGTTGAACGCAGGCGCACGGCAACGTATTTAACAGAGAATCAGAGTTGGAAGGGATCTTGTAGGTCATCTAGTCCAACCCCCAAACAGGAGACCCTACATCATTTAGCGACTTCCTCCGCAAGAACGGCAAGGCAGTCCTTGCCTTTTCAGACATATCATTGTCCAATCTGTTCTTTAAAATCTCCAGTGGTTTTTAGTTCTGGGAGGTTTTCTTTTATTTCTCGGTTTATGAGCATTCGTTTTGTGACCGTTCAAAGTTACAAAGGTGCTAAAAAAAGAAAAGCATGGCTTACAACCGTTGGCCCTCGCACTTACATTCGTCACGGTATCCCCATCAAATTCGGGCGCTTGGCGGCTGGTGGTATTTATGGTGGTCGCCGCACCCCAGGGTTCATGGAGTCACCATTTTGTGACATTCCCAACTGGCCCCATCAGTGGGGGGAGCTGGGTTCACTTAACGACCCTGTGATTCTTTGAACAGCTGCCACGACTTGCTTAACGGTGGCAAAGAAAGGTCCTTAAAAGGTCCAATTATGGGCACCTAATGGCTTAAGAACTGCTTTGCTTAAACAATGGAAATTTCTGGTCCCAATTTTGGTCGTACGCCGAGGACTATACAATGATTGCAGGAAGCTTGCAACGATCCAGAAGGCATAGGTAAGAATATAACCCTTTCCCCCCAGGTGCCAGACCAAATCATCCTTCCAGTTCCACCCAGCAAACTAGCTCAGAAGTATTAGCAAAAAGGGAATTGATGTTGAAGAATTTACATTCATTGAAGAGAAAGGGATTACAAGAGAGCAATCAGACGAGGCACGGGGAAATATACCAGGCGGTTTGCACAACATGCTTGCTGTGTGTGCTCACAGCACCGTCACATTTATTTACGTCTATCCCATCTTTACTATTTTTATAAATAACACAAGGGGGGGGGGGGGTGAACATATCGAATACTCCTCCCTCTCTCACCTCCCCAAACAACAACCTTGTGAGGTGAGGTGAGCTTGAGAAAGTGACTGGACAAAGTCACCCAGTTGGTTTTCATGCCGAAGGAGGAACCAGAATTCACGGCCACCTGATGATTTATCCCAAATCACCCAGCAGTTTGAATCCCTAAACTGGGACTAGAACTCATAGTCTGTCCATTTCTAGCCTGGTGCCTTAATAATCACACCAAACTGGCTTTTGCAATGTGTATTGTCCATGGCTTCTTCTCTTCATTTCTCTCCAATCTCTTTGCTCTGCAAAGGGAGATGTGTAAGAAAAGCGACAGCGATATAATGGCAATTGTGTGACATACGAGGCCACAAATGCAGGCATGGGTCCTATTTTTTTCAGCACCGCTGTAACGTCGGGCGGTCACTGAACCGTTGGTAAGCGAGGACACCCCCTATAGCACAACTAGAGGCTATTGTGTAACAAAAGAAGAAGAGTGAGAGGTTCCATTTTCTTGCCCAAGGACAGCAGGCAAACCCCGTAGTCCAGGAGGAGAGCGGGTTTTCAGAGATTTCCCAACAGGAATTTCAAATTTCTAGTTCCGCTGTTATGGGGGTACTTTGGGCCCGGCATGTGAACACAGCCACTGTACTTTGTGAACCCAGGTTTAGAGTTTAGCGTGAACCCTGCCACTGTTTGCCACGACACAGTGCTCACCCTATGTCATGGCCCTGGTGGAGACTGAGTCCGAGGGAGAGGAGGAAGAGCCCACAGGGAGTGGAAGTGGGGCTCCGGGGGTTACGGAGGAGGCTGGGGAAGGGCGGAGACCGGCTGAGCAGTCAGAGGAGGACCCAGGCCCATCCCCTCTCCATCCTAGGGCACGCAGGGAAGAGAGGATCAGGGAGAGACGTGGTCTACTCTGGAGGAGAGGGCCTTGACCCTCTTCATGGGCTGCAGCTGTGACAATTGAATAAGAGGACGGACCTGCGTATGGGTGAACGCTGGAAACAAAGCCTGGAAATATCTCTAGTTTATAGTTCCTCTCTGAGTTTGGCATCCTTCCCAGTGTGTGTCCTGATATCTGTGGGCGTCCTCCAGCCTGGATTGTGTTGCTTTTTTCCTCCTTCTTGTAACTGTTTGTGGGGGAGTTTTTTGTCTTCCATTAAGGATATTTGGAGTTTAGAAGCAAAGTGAAGGAATAAAAGGGGCTTCACCTGTTTTCTGTGACTGTGTTTGTTTTGTATCCCACCCTGGGTCATCACACCCTAAGTCTTTCCTTTCTGTCCGATGCTAGCCATCTCACTGCACGGACTAGCCCAGGGCGGTCTCCAAACCTGGCCCCTTTAAGCCTCGTGGACTTCCAACTCCCAGAATCCCTCAGCCAGCCACCAAGTCCACAAGTCATAAAGTGGCCAACACACACACACACACACACACACACACACACACACACACACACCCTGTGCTAGTTCATGCAATAAAGATGGTGAGTATCAGACCAAAAGGAAACTGAGCTAGGGAAAAATTGATGCTGGCTGGGGGATTCTGGGAGTTGAAGTCCACATGTCATAAAGGGGCCAGGCTTGGAGACCCCCAAGCGAGCAAAGCCATCAGGGAAAGGCATCCAGGAGCAAAGAACCCCCTTTTGGCCCCGCTCCCCCCCCCCCACCCAAGGAAGAGAAAACCAAGGAGGTCAGGCACATTACTCTCTTGCAATCCGTTTCTCTCCAATCTCTCTGCTCTGCAAAAGGGGGGAGGCGTGTGAGAAAGACGGGAGCTCCTGCGCTGCATTTTGGAGGTGGAACGGCGTGCTCCCCCATGCAAGACCTCTGTTCCCGCCGTCAGAACCCCCTGTGCCGGGCTGCGCAGGGCGGACGGTTTCAATCAGACATGCCAAACTCATGCCAAACCTAGATTAACCGGACTGGCTGGCTGGGCCAAGGAAAAAAGCAAGTCATGCTTGCCCGGTGCCATGGGTGTTCGCCCGGTTGTGAGGATACATGCAAACCCTCCCAGCGTTGGCAAGAAGGCGGAAGCGCCGAAACCTTTCCTTGGGATGCTCGTGTGAAAAATCAAAGGATGCTTCATGATGAACTGGACCACCTTCCCCCCCCCCCCCCCCCCCCGAGCTGCAGCAAACTCAGTTTCAAAAGAGACCAAACCCCACAGGTTATGCTGACGAGGCGATGCTGAACGTCACGACTGACCCTGGCTCCGTCCATCCCCCCCGCGCAACAGAAAAGCAGGTGCACACCTGAAGGGGGAAATCTCTTTATGGTTTTTTTGTTTTCTTTTTTCTGAAATGAACCAGTGGATGGCTGGTCCAAAAAGATCCTAACCAGGCGAAGGACCTGAAATCGTCCTGCGTTTTGGAGGAAAACGTTTCCACGGAGGCTGAATTGAAGGCAAGGTTCCCTAACTTGCACCCAGGCAGATGTGTAAGACACGCAAGTATTTCAATCCCTACCTTCCTCCTCCAATTCCTTTCCCAACTCTTGTTTTACTTCAAGGCTTCAATTTTTTAAAAAAGAAGACTTTGGGTCAAATAGCAAAAGCACTTAGTGTTATATACCGCTTTACAGTGCTTTACAGCACTATAGAGGAGCAGGGAGAGAGTTCGAGTGTTCCCGGTGTGTAAAGTAGAACCCGAATTGCTCCGAAGTCACTGAAAAGTTTTGGAGGTGGGACACCGATGTTTCCCTCACCGTAAAACCCATCTGATAATACAAAGAGAAGAGATGAAGGTCGAAATCCTTGGTGCTCTATTGAGTTTGGCCTCTTTGTTCATAGACATTTCATTACCCAACTAGGTGACGTCATCAGGGCTAGAAGGGAGTGGGGTTTGAGGAGTAGAGGAAAGGGAGGAGGAGGAGAGAAAAGGAAGAAAGAAGGAGAAGGGAGGAAGAAGGAAGGAGGAGAAGGAGGACTATGGGGTCCTTGGTGTTCTCTGAGCTGGGTTTTTTGCTCACAGACGTTTCATTACCCAACTAGGAAACATCATCAGAGATATTGAGTGTGGAGTTTGCTCCCTCTTACCCTACCAAGTGTTGGGGAAGGTGTGATTCTCCACACACACACACACCCTTGTAGCTCCTTGATTACTTTCTACTTGTTTGTCTGGTGTTAATCCCTGCTTATCCGGGTTGTTATAGAGGATGCCTTTTTGTTTCCTTATCCGCTTTTTATTGTCTTTTTGAAGGGTGTGCAAATGTGATGTAGAGCTTTGGGGGGGCTGTTACAAGCAATCTGGCCTGGGGATCCCTTCCCAAGGCCATTCTCTGAAGCCTCGGAGGAAAAACACCTGAATCCACACGCAGATTTAAGCTAGACCTACCGGTCTTTCCATGACACATTTAAACGTGCTTGCTTTTATCCCAGATAAGTTTTTAAATTTTATTTATATATATATATTTTATATATATATATATATATATATATATTAAATATATATATTTTATATATATATATATTTTTCGTAGATTTTCACAGGTACAGGTATGCAGGTCTTGGCCTGTTCAGGTCAAACACGCCAAGACCTGCATATACTGTATGTATGTATGTATGTATGTATATGTATGTATGTATGTATGTATGTATGTATGTATGTATGTATGTCTGGTATTCAGCTTTGTTCGGGTATTTTCCCACGTCATTGTAGTTGTGCTTTTAAAGTTGTAGCAACATTTCGGCAGAATCTCATCCGCCATCATCAGGCTTCTGTATTGTGTCCGTCTGTGAGTCAGGCTTTCACAGCCGTTTCTGTTACTAAACGTTGCTACAACTTTAAAAGCACAACTATAATGACGTGGGAAAATACCCGAACAAAGTTGAATACCACACACACACACACAAACACACACACAGACACACACACACAGACACAATCTTATTTGGATAGTTAATACGGATGTTGGCTTAATTCTGTTTGTCTGAAGACGGCCTTGCAACCCCGATTTCCCTTCCTCGCCCACGTAATGGCCCACCCACCCAAATTCCAACAAGCATGGATTTGGGGCCGATTAGAAATCCTTGCCCAGGAATTTGTGTGATGTACACAAGCAATGGAGGAAGCAGGGGTTCTACACAAGCCAGCATTGTCTGTAGTTTACATTAGACAGGGTTTTCTCTGCCCCCCCCCCCCCCCAAATGTGGCCCCTTTAAGACTGGTGGACTTCAACTCCCAGAATCCCTCGGGAGGAATTCTGGGAGTTGAAGTCTGCCAGTCTTAAAGAGGCCACGTTTGGAGACGCTTCCATTCACCCACCGATCTAGATGGAGATTGCTGGAAGCGACTGAAAGGGGGGGCATCTCTCAGAGCAGAGAATATGGCATCCAAGCACCCCAATTCTCAAATGCCAGCCCTCCCCCCTCCCACAAAAAAATGCTGGAGGCAGGCACAGCGCAACCAGAACAGACAACATGGTCAGCCAGAGGTAAGATGGATAGATGGACACCCGCAGCGGGAATCAGTTACCTCTTAAGAGCACCAAGGGGTTAGTTTAGAAATGGGGGGGTCAGCCTCTCTTTTTCCAGATCCCCCAATTGGGTGGCAAAGCAAAAAGAGAGTGAGGGCCAAGGAGAAAGAGAGCGAGGGACATGTGGCACAGATCTGGACTTCGAAAGCATCCAGCTCCTGAAAGAATCAAACGGAAGAAAATTACTTTGGGGTCTCCTCGGTTCGGACATCGCTGCCGTGACCTGACCATGGGCAGCAAGGGACGTCTTCTTGGTCCTGCTTTGAGGTCCTTCAAGACTAATTATGGTGACTGTGGGGTCAACCGGGCTGCAGTCTAACAGAATGGCAGAATTGGAAGGGACCTGGGAGGTCTTCTAGTCCAACCCACTGCCCAAGCAGGAGACCGGGCCTACAGCATTCCGGCCAAGTGGCTGTCCAGTCTCTTCTTGAAAACCTCCAGTGATGGAGCCCCCACAACCTCTGAAAGCCTATTGATTACTGGATCTGGAATTGTCGAGTAACGTGGTTGGAAGGGACCCTGGAGGCCATCTAGTCCAACCCCCTTCTCATGGACCACTGATTCTATATTTAATTATGCAAGCCAAGCTAGAAATCGTGTTCCAGATGCAACCCATCTGGGATTAATTCTAGATGATATTCTCCAGCCATCTTAAAGTGATGCCCTTTCAAGATAGGGTGGCATATTCCCTTCTTGGTTTTCACAAAAGTAGGAATAAGGTTGAAACTTTTTCAAAGTCTCTTGCTTGGGAAGATTCTGTTTGTGTTTTTCCGGGGGGGGGGGGTGACCTGGGTTGCTGGTCCCTGGAAGGCCAGCTGCTCTGCCCCCTTGGTGGGCACGGCCATGAACGTGGCGATGGGGGAGACTGTGGGAAAACGTGGCAGCCAGCTGGTTCTTCAGGGCCTCTCCCGGGCATCGCAGGAAACGTGACTCGGGAGGAGGGCAAGTCTGCCTCACGTTAAGAACCTTCCTGATGGACATCCATCATGGCTTCCCACGAAGAACTGCCCAGTTGCGCTCCCAGCATTAATCACATGGGCTCCCAAGAAATCCTCACACCTTTGCAAGCCACCACAAGTCCTTTCCCCGTTCTTGAGCTGATCCCCTGGACTCAGGAACTCAGGACCTCAAGGTCTGGCCCATTTGGGGCATCAGCTGGCCGGCCAGTCCCAACCCTCCCCTCTGGCTCACTCAATGCCCAGCCGCCATTTCCCAGAAGTGCTCCAGAATAATTCTGACCCGCCCGGCCACCGAACCGAGCCCCACTTTGCTTTGGGCCATTTCCGTGCCGTGAATATTCTCGTATGGTTGACATGCTGGTACGTTCTGGCTGAGCGCGGCGGTTTCAGCCCAGCTTGGCGGAAATGGTAAGAAGATTCCTGCGTCCCCTTCCTTCCCCCCCCCCCGTCTCTCCGCATGCCCCACATGATGGATGGACAGATCCCCCCACTGCTCGGTTTTTCCTTTCATGCACCTTATTGGACGTCCTGCAGACGGTTGCAAGCAGCCGGGTTAGTAGCTGCAGCGGAGTTACGTCTCCTTTGGGCCGGGGCAACTCGATGGGATGTGAAAACTCGGTGCATTCTCGTCTCAGCTGCAGCCCCCCCCCCCCATGCAAGCAAGCACAAAAGCGAGAGAAAAACCCGAGACATATAAATATATATATCTTGAGATATATATAGATATATATTAAAATGGAAGAGAAACAATCCGGAAGGCAGCTGAACTCACCCTTTTGTAACGTCTATGATCCATCAGAGGGCTTCGAATGAGCAAAACAATAGCAAAGAGCTATTAGCATATATTAGCATATCGGCAGCAACAGAGAACTTGGGGGGGGGGGGGGAGGGGTCTGAGAATATTCTGGCTGGCGGGAAGCGGACATTTCCGGGACCACTTTTCAAATAGGGGGATGGGGTCACCGAACATCCTGACTCCTAGGGCTGGGAAGGGGCCGTGGAGATCTTTTCACCCAACCCTTTGATCGAGGAGGAGATCCTAGGCCATTCCAGACAACTACCTGTCCAGTTTCTTTGTATCGTGGTGACCAGAACCGGACACACCGTTCCAAGCAACCCCTGTTCTTCACTGAGATGACTAGGCCACGCCTACGTACACCAACGATGCTCTTGCTAACTGCCGTGTGTCATGGGTCCATGTATATGTATTGATGTGCACGAGATAGAATAGCTCTTCTACCAACCGTAGGGGGAGGCACACCCAGGTAGTTGCAGTCCCACAAAACAGAATATTTAACAATAGCTACAGGATATATTTGAGTATATTGGTCAAAGTCCCTTAACCGATTAGCTAAGGCAGTGCTTCTCAAACCCGGCGACCTTTAAAGACGGGTGGACTTCAACTCCCAGAATTCCCTAGCCAGCCATACCTATAACATGCTGGCGGAGGAATTCTGGGAGTCTTAAAAGTTGACAAAGATGACAAGCACTGCTTGAAGGTCGACAGCCTCAGCCAAGGGGAGCAATCTTCCTACGGACTAGCTGTCAACTTGTAAAATGTTCCTATGCATGTTTTGAAGTTGCCATAAACAAGGGAGGGGAGGGGAATCCAAGGGAGGGGAGGGGAATCCAAAGGAGAAGTACGGCAGTTTAAAACCAGAAGTACATTCCCCTCTTATCTTAAAAAAATTGTAGCCTAGGCTACCGGATCTTCCGCCCGGAAAAATGCTTCATTGGAGAATCTGATTGATGACACACCCGGGGGGGGGGAGGGGGAAAAACAGGGTCGCGGGGGACTGTAAATGACGTAGGCCAGAGTTGGCTTCATTTAGGTTCATGCCGGCATGTTGCTCCTAATAAATCTTTTGGATTCTTTTGAAGCTTAAACTTGGGTCGAGGCTCATGATTTAATTAGGGCGATCTCCCGGAACCCTGACATTAGCGCCCTGTCACTTTCAAAAATACCGGTAGCTATGCGGGGCAATGTTTTTTTTATCAGAAATAAAACAAAAAAAAGTTGGTAAGGTTGGACACGCAACAAAACACCAAGGAAGACGTCGCTCAACTCAACAGCAGTGTATAATGACGGTCTTCAGTTCAGAAGATAGCCTACTGAACTACCGTCACCTAGGGCCGGTCCCACTGAGTTCAATGGGTAGGACTGATCACCACATCTGCTGCCTTATGCAATGGATGAAAGACCACTTATCTGGCCGGTGGTTCCACTGAACACCTTGAGAACTTCTGGACTCCTAGAATCCCAAGACAGCCAAGCTACTTGAGATGACTTCCCGTCCCTCAATCACCCGCCATTCAGATGGTCCTCACTGAAGGACCCCTCGCTCAGCAACCATTCAAACGTACAACGGAGTTGAACTTAATTACAACCAGTCCTTGTAGTTCTGGCTCTTGCAGCGTGGCCTCTGTGTACATGTGATTGTGATCCAGAGACATCACAACTATAACGACGAAGTGAGCCAACATCATACGATTGCAATTTCTGACATTTCCTCCTGGCTTCCCATAAGGAAAGTCAATGGGGAAGCCGGCGGGAAATCGGAAGCCACAGACATGTGAGGATAGCAATCGCGATGGCTAGAACTGCTACAGCTAACTGTTATTTATGGCATGGTCATGTGGTGGCACACTTTGGAACTGTGTCACTCAGTGACTTCCGGTCCCAATAACCACAGTAAACTACTTGTAATCTCGATTCTTCACAGGCAGAATCTGGAGTGGGTCCGGTTCAACATCTGATGGAACAACAGTGGTACCTGGGTACTCATCGTTAATTGGTTCCGGGAGCTCAACGAGCACCAAAGACAATGAGTACCAAGCAAAATTTTCCCATAAGGAAAATCACAAGGCAGCCGACACCAACAAGTTCTGACTAGCGCATTGGGTACCCCCCCAAAAAACCCAGCCGTTTTGAGTTCTTCCAACCCCAGACTAGCCTTGGCTAAGATGGTCCTTCAAAGAGAGAAGATGAAATAGATCAGAAGAGGCTGGAGGACAAGTTGTCCCTCAAGGAGGTTTGGGAGAAAGGAAAGAGACATTCTGACCGGGTCTCCGGAAGACATATTTAGTGTACCAATTGCCATGCATCTTTTTTTTTTAAAAGTAGACCAACTTATCTCATTGGTAGGACTTCATATTTCATTTAAACTATGGTGATCTGACCAACTTATCTCACTGGTAGGACTTCCTGTTCCGTTGACTCTATGGTGATTTA